>JASDQU010309520.1:32263-43677 GCA_032191745.1 Picea mariana
TTATACAACTGCCCGAAAATGTTATATAAGCAGGGATCTGGTTCTGAGTTCGAGGAAGCATGTGCATAGAGCAGACACACAAGTGCACGCAGTACTAAGCACGTTCGTACATCCTAGTACGGCCTATACGGACTGCATGGATTTTGGCACGCAAATCAAGGTGAGGGTGCCTCTTGGGTCCAGAAAGTGCTTGACTCGGATCGAGGCGTGGAGATAGTCATTTTTAGGTAAAATGACACCACGAACACAGTGGTGATGTTATTTTCCTGATCTAAGCAAAACTTCAGTAGTTCAATTCCTAAATGATTCATTTATTGCAAAGGCAGTGGCATGATAACCAAGGCAGAGGTGTTTCTTGGGCCTGAAAGTGTCCGACTTTGATGGAGATGGTTTGACAGTCATTTTTGGGTAATTCAATGACGCAAATTCAATGATGATGTATATTTTTGCAGTAGAGCTTCCGATCAACATGCTAAGTGTTGGAGAAGCCAATGTAAGCATGCTTTTCAGTATGTTGTTTTGTCATTAAATGTTGCAGCATAACATGTGTGTTATAGGTCTGAAGGAGTAGAGAGAAGCTACAGCAAGGCAACAAGATTATCTTGTTCCTTCTATCTATTTGTTTATGATCTTCTTTCACATCAAATCAATCAGTTATATGTGACAAAGAAATTGTGGCACTTGCACGACAAGTGGCCAACGAAGCAGTTCTGATTCTCGTGGGTTCTAGGATCTTTTGTATGGGCTGCATATTTATGTTTTGGATTTGAGCAGCAGATCTAAGGATTTTTATGGCTCCATGTTGATGGGGGTCATATTTTATTCTACACCATTTTTTTTATGTGTTGAGTATGTGGGAATGATGTCCATGTCAGCATCATGGATGCCTCATGAGTAGAACTTGTGAAGCTGATACATTCCTGATCACATTTCGATCTCTTGTTGCCGTCACCGAAGAGGGAATTTGGCCTTACAACTTGTAAAGGAGAGACATCATTACATCAAGAAGAATAAAGTGTTCAAGCTCTGGAGCATGACCCGAAGAGGTAGCCCACTACAAGGGTGAACTCTGTTATCAAGTGAAGTGTCTTATCCATTATGTGTGTTATGTTCTTATGTTGTTTTTCCATGAATTTCCACACATGGGATGTTAAAAGAAAGCGTGACATATTGCACATAAGGAAGACTAAAGAGGTTTTCATTCACTTCCAATTCAAGCACATAGACTTCAACTTTACCTTTTATTGCATATCGCTCAAGTAAAACGATCTATAAATGACCCTTTTTAAGGAGTGACAAAATTGACCAACTGTTGGAAACTTATCACTCTCGGATTTAGATCATGTGGTATCAGAGCAAGCTTGATATCGATTGCAGGTGTTGAAGTTAAGAATGAAAAGGTCACCAAAACAATCATGGTTCGATGACCTTAAAGAGCTCAACCAAATGCTTCAAGCAGAGAATGTTGGATTGAAGGCATTGTTGCACGTTGCAGAAGAAGAGAACCAAAGGTTGCAAGAGCAGTTGCAAGCCATGAAGATGCAGACAGAGGAAGGCTCTACAAATGAGATGGCGATAAGACCATCTTGTGACCATGGCAACTTCACCAGTTATGGGTGCAAGCATGACAGTGAAAATGCATGCACACTTTGTCAAACAAATGAAGATGAGCTTCATGCATCCAGAAGCCAAGGAGGATTCCTAGAAGCATCTTCCACTGATCCTTCTCACCGGGAACAAATAGACACATCTCAAGGAGCAGACCAAGGGTCCCAGTTTGAGGTGGAGGTAAATAAACCATGTATAGTTCCTTTATTGATTAATGTTGATGATTCTTTGGAAATCCTTGAACAACATGCCTCTTGCATCAGCTTAAAGTTGATGAGAAAAATGGGATATGAAGGAGGAGGCCTTGGAACCAATGGCCAAGGTATTGTGGATCCCATCGAGGCAGTGTTTTGGCCTCGATATGCTGAGATAGCCTATGTCCCAAAGGATGTTGGAGAAAGCTCCAAAACCATTCGGGAAGAAGACCCAAGGACAATCACTAAGACTCTAGAGGTCAATAGTTCATCAAGAGATGAAATTGATTCAGTGTAGGTCGAGAGCACAACTTCTCATGATCAAGGATTTGAGACATCTCTAGGGAGAGATGAGCATCACAGTGACAGAGTTGAGACCAACTCTTCTTGCCAGTCTAACTCCAGAGGAAACTCACCAAGGTATAAGAAATCTTGAAACTCTAAAATTCCATTTGATTATAAGTATGGTAATCATATAAAATAGAACTTTTGGCATCAAAGACCATGCACTTTTGTGGATTGAATAACCATGCAGTGTTCCAGTGTTGGAAGAGAAAATCCTTGCGCAGGAAGGTTATGGCAACCAGGAGAAGGGCGAGGATGGCAGATTGTTTTTCACACATGGAAAAGAGCAGGGGGAATGCACCTCTAAAGGAGAAAGGCTATTGCATCCATTGTAACAGATATGGGCATCAAGAGGCCACTTGTTGGGCCTTACATCTAGATCTACATCAAAAGAGGGACAAGAAGACCTGACAGACATATTCGAGAGAGACAGTTAGTCAGGCAGTGTTGCAGTAAAATCCGCCACCAGAAGAAGACCAACTACCAAAGAAAGGACAACTCGATAAAGAGGATGTGTTCGGCAAAAAAGTTGAACAAATGGGAAAAATCCTTTTGAGTTAGTCGAGAGTGGCCATGTTTGTAAATCACATGTTGCGATTCAGACCTCGTAGAAGGGTATTTTGTAAAAGTCGTAATTGTTGATATCACTTCTTTTTTTTGGCACATCTTGATATTGTTAGGCCTTGTGAGGTAGTTTGGGTAAAGGTTTCTTATTGTAAGTCCAATGGACATTAAACTTAATGTAATGACTTTTGGGGACCAAAATTATTTTCAGTTGGGAGACGTGATCTAGATGGATCTAAGGAACATCAAAGAAGTTTCAAAAGTGTCCTAGAACGCACAGAAGTGACCCGGGATGCTCAGAATGGCTTCAGTGGACAGAAAAAGGGCAAAAAATAAAATTTCCAAAAATTCCCTTAAAAGGACATGATTACGAAGAGCGCATCGCAAGATTTCCAATGGCGCAAATGGCTCGTCAAACGGAGTTACGAATCAAAAGTTAAAAGTAGTCAAAGTTCTGGTCAACCAAGTCCAGTCAACAGGGATGAGTCAGCATCCATACTGCTGACATCAGCATTCATACAGATGGTGTCAGTGTCCGTACAACCTATGTGGCAAGTGTAGAGTGACACATGTCATAATGATGTCAGCATGCCATGTGGCAACATGAGAGGCTGCCACATGTCACTTGAATTTGAGCTTTTCAGGGTGCCACGTGGATGAGTAAAAATGTGCCATGTGGCACCCCCAAGTGATGCCACGTGGCACCCCCAAGTGATGCCATGTGGCACCCCCAAGTGATGCCACATGGCACCACCTAGAAGGTGCCATGTGTCCAGGATGACGTGGACAGTCTGGTACAGTGGTGACGTCAGCAGTCGGGTGGATGAATCAGACGCTGCCACATGGCCCCATGGGGAGGCACCACATGGCACCCCCGAAATGCACAATATCAACTCGTGAAAAAATATTTTTAAAAAAATGTATTTAAAGAACCGCCAAATATGGCAGCAATTCCACCAAGTTAGGGGAATATTCCACCAATCGCAAAATTTAGTTGTCTGCTAACCTTCTCGCTATATTTAGCAGGGGCATGCCAAAATGGTTTTAACCATGAGCCAAAAGGGGAGGCCCATGGGATTCGAACCCAGGACCTCCGCCAACCTATGACTTAATTTAGCCTCCGCTAACTGCTCCACCAACGGAGTCATTTATTATACAACTGCCCGAAAATATTATATAAGCAAAGATCCAATTCTGAGTTAGGGGCAGCGTGTGCATAGAGCAGACACATGAGTGCACAGAGTACTAAGCGCATCCGTACGGCCTGTATGGACTGTATGGATTTTGGCATGCAAATCGAGGTGAGGGTGCCTCTTGGGTCCAGAAAGTGCCCGACTTGGATCGAGGCATGGAGACAACCATTTTTAGGTAAAATAACACCATGAACACAATGGTGATGTTAGTTTTCTGATCTAAGAAAAACTTCAGAGATTAATTCTAGAATGAGTCATTTATTGCAAAGGCAGTGGCACGATAACCGAGGTAAAGGTGTCTCTTGGGCCTGAAAGTGTCCGACTCAGATGGAGACAGTTTGACAGACATTTTTGGGTAATTCGACGATGTGAATTCAATGACGATGTCTATTTTTGCAGCAGAGATTCTGATCAACAAGCTAAGTGTTGGAGAAGCCAATGTAAGCATGCTTTTCATTATGTTGTTTTGTCATTAAATGTTGCAGCATAGCATGTGTGTTATAGGTCTGAAGGAGTAGAGAGAAGCTGAAACAAGGCAGCAAGATTAGCTTATTCCTTCTATCTATTTGTTTATGATCTTCTTTCACATCAAATCAATCAGTTGTATGTGACAGAGAAATTGTGGCACTTGCATGACAAGTGGCCAATGAAGCAGTTCTGATTCTCATGGGTTCCGGGATCTTTTGTATGGGTTGCATATTTATGTTTTGGATCTTAGCAGCAAATCTAAGGATTTTTATGGCTCCATGTTGATGAGGGTCATATTTTATTCTTCATCATTTTTTTTATGTATTGAGTATGTGGGAATGATGTCCATCTCAGCATCATGGATGCCTCATGAGTAGAACTTGTGAAGCTGATACATTCCTGATCACATTCCGATCTCTTGTTGCCGTCACCGAAGAGGGACTTTGGCCTTACAACTTGTAAAGGAGAGACATCATTACATCGAGAAGAATAAAGTGGTCAGGCTTTGGAGCATGACCTGAAGAGGTAGCCCACTGCAAGGGTGAACTCCATTATCAAGTGAAGTGTCTTATCCATTATGTGTGTTATGTTCTTGTTTTGTTTTTCCATGAATTTCCACACATAGGATGTTAAAAGAAAGCGTGACATATTGCACATAAGGAAGACTAAAGAGGTTTTCATTCACTTCCAATTCAAGCACATAGACTTCAACTTTACCTTTTATTGCATGTCGTTCAAGTAAAACGATCTATAACTGACCCTTTTTAAGGAGTGACAAAATCGACCAACTATTGGAAACTTATCGCTCCCGGGTTCAGATCATATACTATACAACTTCGGGATGAAGTTTAAAACAAGAGGGGGTGTATGTAACATCCCTCTCTTGCGAGCGCATGTTATCGACTTATTCTTGAGGACACTTGTGTGCGAGTGATCCGGTTATAGTACATGGTTATATATTTTGCTTATGGATTTATATGATGATGTTGATGGATTATGTTATTTGTTATATGAGTATTGAAAGATGTTATTGACAATTTTCCCTGAGTGTGCAGGACACTTGATGGATCGTGGATGTTGAGGGCATCAACGGACCTCCTTGGACTCCAGATTGAGTCAGGGAGTGGATTGTATTGACTTGAGTATTTCCTTTATGCATATATGACATATGATCATTTATAGTATGATTTTATATATGGATCATTCACAGTGTTTCGTTGATGGATGCAGGTTAACGAATGCTTGCTAATATGACTCACATAAGGAGTAAAGGGGCCATGCACATAGACTAGATATTGAGGGAAAGGTGTGGCAGAGTCCCTTCCATAGCCTACTAGCACTGTCTTCGTGGCTCGAACTGTAGGTTAATGATTACCTAGTTCGAGAGGTCCACGATGTCATGAGGGTGGACTGAGATAGTTGCTCACAAAGATTTCTAAGGGGCATGCAATAAGGCAGGGTCCTTATTCCTTATAAGCCCTTAGTCTCTCATAAGGTCGCCTGAATGGAGTGTTGACTCCAAGGGTTGGGCAACTACCAAAACCAGTCAAAAGGCGAGTGGCACCCTTGGATGCATGGGAGTGCATATTGAAGGGCATGTCATGTGATTTAAAAAGAAACTTGAGTCAATAAATCTAGGTGGCCTAAAAAACGATAAATTAATTTGACATTGTCGGATTCAAAATAATTAATTAATGAGTAAATTATTAATTATAAATCACTATAAGAGTCTAAGCCTTTTCAAATAATATTTGATTAAGCCTAAGTATAAGTTTTGTAAAGAGGATAAAATGGAATTAATAACTAAATAAAAAGGGGAATGAAGTAAATAAATACAAGAATTAAGTAAAATGAAGTAATCCTAATGATTTAATTTAAGGCACATATGTGTAAGAAATTATTAAAGGGGAGTTTTTAAAATAAGAAAGAAACAAAGATGAGAGAATGTGTACACATAGAAAGGAATCTAGAGTCTAGTTAACACTAGTCTAACTAAAGAAGAATCCTAATTTTAACTCAACTCAGATTTAGTAAGACATTAATTGGGAATAAGGGGAATAAAGAGACAACTAGGAGTGTTTTAAGGAGTGCTTTTAGGAAAGGTGAGCAAAATTGACTTTAATTAAAACAAATTGAGGAATTTACTTGTGCAACTTGGGGAAAGGGTGACAAGTGTAAGGGGAAATAAATATAAATTATTTAATTAAAAAGTGAATTAATTGTGCAAGTGGGAATGTGTCATTAAGGAAACTCCTATAAAGCAAATGGAAATGATGGGAAAGGGATCACATTGGTTATGGGTAAAGTTATGTTGCAGAATTTTTGACTGGTTTTACTTGTGAGAGTTGGTCTACCCAGCTTGAGAGAGAGTGGTAGCTCTACCTTGCGAGGCAAGCTCGAAGCTAGAGTATTTTTTTGGTTTTGTGTGCATGGCCCCTTTGTGGCTCGAGGGGATAATGGGGAAGAAGAGCACCCCTAGCATTGGATGGGACATACCAGTGAAGTCTCCATAGTTAGCAAGCGGGAGGACAGAAGGATCGTCATCACTGAAGAACATCTTCAACTCTTCGTCACCTTCAGTTACGGTACTTTTATTTGAGTTGAAATTTTAATCAGTTAGATTTCGTGTATGTCCCTTGGAAATATTTTCATAAACTGTCATTCTATTCTTGACATTGATTTGGTAATTCCTTGATGGGTTTTGAGTAATAAGCACCGGAATTTGTATTTTCTGGATAGTAATGTTGTTTACATTCTCAACTAAGCATCGGAATTTGTGTTTTTGGATGGTAATGCCATTTACATTCTCAACTAAGCTTGGAATTTTGTATTTCTGGATAGTAATGTCGTTTACCCTTCACAGAGAAGCATTGAAATTTTGTATTTTTTGGATTAAGTTCATGCTAGCTATCCTAGATTGAATCGATGTGTCTCTGAATGGATCAAGTATTAAAATTTCCTTGGCTCTTGCAAATCATTTAGAAGTCTTCTCATCGCCTTCCCAATTCATTTAAATTATAGGAAACGATATTCCTTGGCTCTTGCAAATAGGTTAGATGTCTGCTCATCGCCTTCACAAATTTATTTTAATGATTGTCAGCGACATATTCTCTGGGCTCTTTGCCAAATGTTTTTAAACTGTCATCAACATCACGAATTAGTTGACTGACTATCAGTGAATCATCCTTGGGATCTTTGCCAAACATTTTTAAACTGTCATCACCATCAGGAATTGGCCTATTGATTGTCAGTGAATCATCCCTGGTCTCTTTCCAAACGTTTTTAAACTATCATCACCATCACAAACTGGTCTATTGACTGTCAACAAATTTTCCCTAGGCTCTTTTCCAAACATTTTTAAACTACCATCACCATCACGAATTGGATTAATAGAATGTCAGTGAATCATCCCTGGGCTTTGGCCAAACTTTTTTAAACTTTCATCACTACCATGAATTGGTTTATTTGATTGTCAGTGAAATTCCTTGGGCTCCTTGCCAAACATTTTTGAATTGTCTTCACATCACGAATTGTTTTATTTGACTGTCAGTGAAACTCCTTGGGCTCCTTGCCAAACATTTTTGAATTGTCTTCACACCACAAATTGGTTTATTTGACTGAAATTCATTGGGCTCCTTGCCAAACAAATTGTCTTCACATCACAAATTGGTTTCTTTGACTGTCAGCAAATTTCCTTGGGCTCATTGCCAAATGTTTTTGAATTGTCTTCACATCACGAATTGGTTAATGATTGTCAGTGAAATTCCCTGGGCTCTTGCCAAACGTTTTTAAATTGTCTTCACCATCACGAATTGGTTTAATTGATTATCAGGGAATTTTTCTTGGCTCCTAGCCAAACATTTTAACACTGTCTTAATGTAATGTCTCGTTTTTCCTAGGCAGTCGGAATACCGTGGTGGTTTACATAGTTTCCCGTAAACCATTAGACGGATGAGCTGGGGAAACGATACTGGTAAAGTCACTTTCGAATTATAAAGTGAAACTTAGGAAAAGTGAGTTTATCATTAATAAACCCCTCTTTGAGGGTATTTATCTCCAATTAATAATTAAATGAATATTTTAATTGAGGAAAAGGACAAGTGAATGAATAAAAGGACGATTGAAGGGGAAAAGTGATTATCGACTATTCATTTTAAAAATTGAGTTTTGGGAGAAGATCTCGGTGAGCAAATGAGGGTTTCAGTTGGAAACCCATTCGGCACCTCGGATTCGACAGTGAAACTATCTGCCCTAGCCTTGGAATCTCGGATTCGGCAGTGAAACTATCTACCCAAGCCGAGGAATTGGAGAAGCCATTCAGGGTTCTCATTTGCAGGTATTGGCCTTGTGTTTTCGAAGAGGTTTATTGGAGACAACTTCATTTTCTGATCTGAGAAGAAAGAGAGCATAATTCTCTGGGCACGAGTGGAGGAATTTGGGTTTTTCTCTTGTGCTGGGCGCATCTTCTATTTGTGATCGTGTGTTCTTCCATTGTAGTTGAATTATTCCTCATCCAATTCGTGGTTGCTAGCTAGGGTCATATTGCTTCTTGTGGGACGAGTTCCCTCATTGTTGGGCATGATTTAGCTGTCGATTTTCCCTTCCAGGCCGAGTTCTCCCTCATCCAGGTCAGGGATTTGTAGCTGGGCGCGATTTTCAGTTGTTGCTGGTAAGGAAGTGTGGAGCTGTGTGTCTCCTTGGCTGGGCCATATTCCTCATACCTGGAGGCCGCGTTTTCTTCTTAAATTGTGGGAGGCAAGTGGGGGAACGTTGTTGGTCGACCTCCCCATTCGTGGGATATTCCTTGCATGGTTGGAGGTTCATTGTTGCATTTGGAGCTTCCATTTCCCTCAATCAAACAGCAGAATCGTAATTGCTTGAGTCGCCCTTTTCCAACTCGTGGGGACAGTTTTTGGCTAATTTCTTATGGTCGTGAGAGTTGTGGGGGTTACAGATTCCTATAGCATGGATCTTAATCACTATTGAGAGGTATTTGCACCTCATTTCTATTGTAATAGGCTCAACAAGTAAATTCAATAAAGAGCAGACAGAATTAGTGAATTTGCTCATATGAATATGGATGTTTGTCATTATAATATTATGGGTTTTTGTTAATATCAAAATAAAACACTTGGTACGCCCTTGGGGAGGTATAACGGTCAGAACACCAACATATCAACCATCAAAACCCAGAAATACACTGTTGTCTATTCAATTTTCACTTTCAACAGTCAAATACCAATGCATGCAAAGTGTTTGACGAAAGTCCAACACCAAACTAGAAGAGTTTTTTCAACTATCGCAACCTAGAATATTTCAGTGGTATCAGAGCATGATCTTGGCCAGCTGTGGGCAACATTGATGACTGAGGAAGGGCTACATAACATCACTTATAGGCGCAGGAGGTATAGAAGCATAGAGGGCAAAGAAGAAGTCATGGAGGGCATTCCAGGAAATAATGCAAATCTACAAGAGGACAGAGAGGATGGTTTGTTCAGAGGGCTTATGAAAGCCTTACAAGATATAGCTGAGGGTCAGAGAGAGACCCGAGAGTTCATGGGAAAAATCACAGGTTATGCTCTAGGGAGCAAGCACAGTGAAGAAAGGGGGGAGAGCAGCCATAGAGGGCAGATGGAAGAAAGGGGAAACACACACAGACCGCATGTTGAGGTGATCACCTCCAGGACCGGCCCCCAAAACCGCCCTCAAGACTACAATGAGATTCCTAGATCGACCATGCCCAAGTTATTAGGACCACCGGAGACAGGTACAGGAGGGCAGGTAGAGCAGGACGAGCCATTAGCAGCTTATTTCTAGGAGTATAAGGCCATGGATCCAGATCTGAGAGAAGCTATGACTTTTGCTGAGTTCTGTAGCTTCAAGGGGAGAAACAGGCCGAGATTCTTCAACAGGGGTTCCACACAGAGCTACGAGTTACAGCGCACAGTGGGCAAGCTCACTTTGCCATACTTCGATGGGACGTCGAAGTGCACGGCACGAGCTTGGGTGCAGAAGCTCGACACGTACTTCCAGCTGAACCCCATGGTAGAGATAGATGCCATTAAGTTGGCTACATTACACTTGGAGGGTGAGGCACATGACTGGTGGTACCACGGGATGACCACTCTGGGTCATGCCCACATTGTCACATATGTTGAGTTTATAGGTAGACTGGTGCACCGATTTGACAGACGAGATCCAGAGATGTCTTTTAGAGACTTGGCACAGTTGAAACAGACTGGGTCGGCAGATGCATATATATTAGATTTTCAGAGGATATCAATGATGGTCACCGATATCTCTGAGGCCCGTTTGGTGATGTTGTTCACAGAGGGGCTAGCTGAGCCACTCTGAGGATGGGTGAAGGCTTACAAGCCTACTACGCTACAAGATGCAGTTGGCAGGGCGAGAGACTTAGAGGAGTCCGTACCCAAGACCAAGTTCACCCCGAGGCCGGACTTCCCTACGAAGTTCGATGACAGGACACCACCACAGAGGGATGGTACAGGACATCAGTAGAGGGACTGGGCAGGACAACCACAGAGGGATTGGATAGGCAGGAACAGGATGGATGATGCTACCAGGCAAGATCTCAGGAGGAGGAAGTTGTGTTTCAATTGCCAGGAACCATGGGTACCAGGTCACAGGTGTGCAGGCAAGGCCAAGGCACATTACATAGAGGTGTTTTTCGATAGCGGGGATGATGAGGAAGAAGAGGAACAGGGGCAGAAGGAGGATTCACCGACAGTAGAGGCAAAGCAGGCATCGATGGAAACACGAGGGGTTATAGCATCACTCTCCGGCATACCCAGATTTCACACCTTCAGGATGAGGGGAGGAGTGCAGGGACATCAAGTGACAGTTTTGGTCGATTGTGGGGCATCCCACAACTTTATAGACTCTTCATTAGTGGAACGAAAGAGCATTTCCACTGAGTCTTTTGGGGGTTTCTCAGTGGTCATACCGGGGGAGAACACACTAGACTGCACCAGGTACGTTCCACGGATGACATTGAACCTGGGAAACTACATGCTCATCGATG
>JASDQU010309520.1:87195-97381 GCA_032191745.1 Picea mariana
CATTAATAGAAATCATGTATTACTGTATCTCTGTGTTTATGGTTGCATCTTTGATATATTTCTGTTATATTACTGGATATACGCGATATCTCTGTGCATTTATTTATTATATCTCCACTCTCATTTCATGCCAAAAATAATCCGGATCACTCTAGGAGTCCAGGACTTTGGGATATCAGAAGATTTGGGGCGTAGTATAGTAGAGGGATGTTCAACGTCGACGTTCAACTTAGTATGTTGAATTCCAATCATCGAATGGCCAAGGCCATGTGGAGAGATTTCGGGACTTTGGGGAGTATGCATGTAGTAAAAAAAGGGACGTTCAGCGTCGAACGCCAAATACCCCAACTAATAACTCCCAAATAAATTCGGGAGGCAATAACTTGCAAAATAGAACTCATATTTTAGTGTGGTAGCAACCGTTAGAAATCTCGTGGTGAACAGTAGCCAATGGAGATCCCAGAATTAGGATTTGAGATAGTTAGGAAAAACAAAATTATGATGCCCCATCCCTTAAAAGAGTACTTAAGGGTCGGGTGTGTTACAACAAAGAAGAGTTTCATCAGCCCAAAATAAAACTTTATGATTTTCTTTATCTTGAAAAATTTCACAATGAAACTTTTTACCATCAATTGCTTAATCTTGACCCTCCACCCTCCAAATCACTTTTTTCTCCATATGATAATGAATGCAAGATCATGGTGTAAAGAAATTAATTCGACATTATAATGAAGACAAGATCATTGTGTAAAGGAAGTATCCCAATACTATAGTGAAGAAAAGATGATAGTGTAAAGAAACCAAATCAGTACTACATTGAAAAAGATTATTGTAACACACCCAACCCCTAAATACTGTTTTAAGGGATGGGGCATCATAATTTCATTTTCCTTAACTATCTCAAGTCCTAATTCCAAGATCTACCTTGGCTTATGCTCACCACGATATTTCTAATGGTTGCCACCATATTGAAATATGAGTTATGGATTGCAAGTTATTACCTTCCAAAGCTATTCGGGAGTTATTAGTCAAGGACCGCATGGGTCCATATCATACATACCATCTCCATATTTCTACATCTACAGTGGAATTCCATCCACCATCAAATCCAATGGCATGGATTGTTACTTATTTAGCACACAGGATAGAGGGGAGTTCAGTGTTCATCTCTGAACACCTCTTTTTCATTTTGCATGCACATTCCTTAGTCCCAAAATCTTGAACTCCCGAAGGAGCCTAAAATATTACCACGTGGCTCCGGCCTTCGGGTCTTTCAGTTTATTTGTGGCATTGTACCCTAAACCTCAGGATTCTAGAAGTCCTGGACACCTGAAAGGGTTCTCCTTGCATAAGGTGATGTATTAATTGCAGAGGTAAGGACAGGTGGGCCCCGACTACTCCACCCACCAATAAAACAAGCGAACACGTGCCAAGGTGGGGGATGATACATGGCCCCTTCAGTGGGTGACAAATTTTAATGGGCCTATAGGTTCTGGGAAATGTATGAATCTAGGTGACACGTGACATGTCAAACGTGGGTACACGTCACCGTAGGTGATGTCAGCATACAATGTCACCCTAGACTGATCGCCTTCCAAGTCCTTTGATCTTTCGGTCACGGTGTATCCATGTAGCCTCTGGATCTACGGCCTTTGTAACTTCGGCATTTGAGGAATTCATGGTGTGAATTCCTCCTTGCTCCCTGAGTGGTCAATGTTAGACTGACCATGGTCGATATCTAACGGTCAGAAAAGATCTCAAAGGGTCTCTATATCTACAGTTTACGTTTATTCGCAGCTCCGGAATTCGGGGAATTTACCTGCTCCACACTCCTTGTCTCCGGAGTAGGAGTTCATTGAAGTGTCGAATATATTCTATATCTAACGGTCAGGGGAGATCCTGAAGGTTCCTCGGATCTACGGTTCACATTTTTTCGCAGCTCCGACATTCATAGAGTTTACTTGCTTCACACTCCTTATCTCCCGGTGTAGGACTTCGTCGAAGTGTCGAATACAGTATAGATCCAATGGTCAGGGGAGAACTCGAAGAGTCCTTGGATCTATGGCTCCTATCGCTTCGTAAATTCATCATTAGTAGGTTCCCTTGCCTTGAACCGTACTCCCTTCCATAGTTTTGAACTCCTGAAATCTCAGGTACTCCACCAACCTTTAGTCGAGCATTCGTGCACTAAGGGGATGACACCTGACAAAGGCCAGGGGTGGCACATGTCCTTGTCAGGAGGTGACACATGTCACATCATAATGACATTTAGGTTTTGTGAGGAGTATAAATCATGCTGACACATGGCATATAGGACAAGGGTCCACATCACCCTAGGTGACATCGATGTGCCACGTCAATCTGGGACTGGCAACCTCCAGGGGTTCCTAGCTTCACCCACTTGCCAAACCTCCCAGAGCTCCTAAGTTCGAAGCTCCCGCCAGTTGTCTCCCAATACTCATTAGATCCTACGATCAACGTTTTCCCACGTAGATCCATGAATCTACGTATTATGTTAATTTGTAACTTCAACATTCGGAGGTTTCTACTCACTCCACAATAAGATCTATGGTGGAGGGAAATTATGGATATCAGAGGAAGAAGTAGCAAATGTGTGGGTTTAGCCTCCACAATCCTCCTAGACCTTCAATCTGTAGATTTGGCAGGATCAATGGTTGACATTGATTCCACCACAGGAAAGCAGTTTCTATTGCAGAACTCGGGAAAGGAGATAAACGTAGTGCTGGTTGGGACTCTGCAATCGCCCCTGATTGTAGATATCCATGTCGGTTCAAGCATGACTGTCGATCCTCGATAAGAGGTTAGCACCTTAATAATTGAGCAAGGTCATAGCCTCGATCAACTAGGTCGGATTTATAGGTCCTTAGGTCTATGGCTCTTAACACTTCATGGCTTCGGCATTCGAAAGTTTTGGCATTAAACCACCTCCATTCTATCAAAGTGGGACTTCGCCAAAGTTCTTAGAACTCCCTCTTCACTAAGCTCAATCTAACAGCTGAGAGTTCTTTCCACTAGATTTCTAGATCCACGACTCTCATTACTTTGTGGCTTCGACATTTGGGGAATTTGATGATATGTCATTGAACCAGGGATGATTTTAAGGATGGAAATTTATATTAAAATGTAGAAATGTGGGCTAATATTAATAGTCCTTAATATGAAAAATGTAAAATGTTTGGCGAGAGTTTTGTAAAAATATTCAAATTTCTAAGGATTTTGTATAGTTTCTATAAAATTTTGGCGATTTGTAAGGTAAAACAATTTTATTCTATGGAATTTGGGAGAATTGGTTTTAGAAAAAATGGAAATTGGCCAATCATTTTTTGGGAAAAACCATGGAAAAATAGCCCATTTGCGAAATTTATCCCCTAAAATTATCTATGTATCATTCTCGTTCTTACGGAGTGGGACTTTTCTGAAGTTTCCTCAACATGGATCCAATGGCCAAGGGGATCCCAAATACTCTCAGATCGGTGGTTCACATTACTTCGCGATAATAGAGTGGATCAAGTTTTAATGGTGGGCAAGTAGAACTGTCTCAAATAAGGAAAATGCCAGGCGTCGGTTAACCTAGTGGGTAACCGTAACTATCAGTTTCCTTCTGTCGATTTATAAACGGTAGGGTCGAAGCACTTCAGAGTTTCGAAGCCAGAATACTTAACTTATTTCGGGCCTAGTGCAGGGTTCCCAGACCTTGGTCACATGGGTCCTTTGGAAACTATTGTGGGCAATGCCTAATTCCTTTAGTCGTAATTGGGTTAAGGACATGGGCATGATCCCTCACTCATGCAGGTGAAATATATGAAGGAGGCTTCCTTCTTCCATAGGGTTTGAGCTTGGAATTCATGCGAGGGTAGATTTTATAGATCGACACGACTTAAACATTCCAACAAATCTTTCCCCGACACTATTACAGGCTTACAACTTACAACTCTTTAACTGCTTAGCTGAGTAAAGCATATGCCCATTTAAAAGCATGAATTCATAGAGAGATAATGCATATTTCTAACTTAAACACTCAACACAGAACTCAGTCATAGACATATAAATATATTCAATCACCACATCCATTTCATTACGTAGAGTATGAAGATACTTATCAGAAAACCAGAGTTCGTGAAGCAACTGCTAAAATGGGTTACTGTTTCCACCCAACCATAGGCACAACCAGTCCTAACGGACTTACCACTAGCCACCCCTGAGCTAGACCATGATTCTCTAAGAGAGACTCTTTATTCTTGCTCCACAATAGTCAGGGATGGAGGTTACTCTCCTCCTCCCACTAGAACTTAGAAAACAATTTTATCTGTACCAAGCAAGGAGGTATGCCCGAGTGCTTACACAGTCACTCGTCGGCCTCATTTGTTAGCTTTTAATGAAAATATTTCCCACAACTTCTTATGTCCAGAAAAATCTTATTTCACAGTTCTTTATTGAACCAGAGAACTACAAAACACTCTTTTCTCTTCATGAGATCTCGCTTTTGACTCTACTCTCTTCATAGATCTCCTGCTCTGCCGACTCTCCCACAAATTACCTCTTTCTCACCTTTCCTAGAAAGGTTGTGTGGTTCTAAATCCCCAGCTCGTTTTCAGGTCTGGAATTATTACAGATGGATACTCTACCCGATCTCCTCATTAACGCTTGAAGAGGACTCTTCCAGCTACCATTCTGACTGGTAATTCATATCTGGGTCAGAGGACTATTTTGAGTCATTAAATCTAGTAAGGGGCTAGTTTGGTGGGGGTCATCTCAACCATTTATGGTTCCCCTCACCATCTCTCTCATAGCATCCACAGTCTATCTTGGCAAACCCCCCCTTTCATCAGTTATGCAACACTTATTTATTTTCTATTAATAACATAAAATACATAGATTGACCTTTTATACAAAGGTTCATCAAATCAGACATTCACACATATTTAGTCTGCCATAGTCTCTTGGCTAGTTATAGTTATATTTACAGACTGGGGAAACAGGGGTGTTACAATTATGGTGTATTGAAAGTAACTCGATATTATTAGATAAGATCATGGTGTAATAAAAGAGAACTATAGGTTACTGGTAGCAAAAAAACAAGTCACGGAACTATGATTGGGCTATGAAGAAATAGATCCAACATGGAGAGAGAAATCAAAGACTTAAGAAAATGAGGATTCCTATTCTGCAAAGTGAAGAGCATAAATTTAAGAAACCATGGATTATGAATTGGGGACAAAATTTTAAATGATGAATTGTGAAAACACATAAACCCCTTGAACTCATAAATGAGAAGGTTTCACCATTTCATCCAACCAAATGAAATCCTCTCCTATGGAAGTTGAGCACTATCTCCATGACCCAATCTCATGTTGGATCGATATAATATAGTTTAATGGCAACAATAACATTATTTTCTTCAAACAAAGTTTGAGATTACAAAGATGAACTAAGCATTTGTTGGGTTAACATGGTGTTCTTCTTGGACTGAACATGTTCATAATACTTACATTCACAGCTAAAGGAATTACATTCATGGCTAAAGGACTTATGGGTTTGAATTTAAACTCAGATTGCAAACTTGTATGATTATGGGTCATGAAAATCCTCTGTAAATCTATGAAAGCGCTAGACACAAGTTGCAACATATACAACATTTTTTAAAGAATATGTAAAACTTAAAATATTCTTTTGTAAATCTAAGAAAGTGTCAAACACATGCTGCAACATACAAAACATTTTTTTTTAAATGTCAAGCTTCAATGGAAAGTTAAAAATTTGAGAAATGTGCATGGACTGAAAGTTATACACAACATTTTTTAAAGAATATGTAATACTTAAAATCTTCTTTTGTAAATCTATGAAAGTGTTGAATATAGGTTGCAACATAAAAAACATTTGCTACTTAGATTTTGGAGCCGACCTGTGTAACTAGGGATTAGATCCATCTTGTGGAAAGGAAGGGGTTTAGGGCTGACCCATTATGAATATCAAATCATGGGGCTGACCTATGTTTCTTTTTTTTTTTAAATGTATCAAAGTGCAGAGAAAACCGTGAATTTGGGTGTTTCTATGTTGGAGAGTCATAGAATCTTTTCACAGATATAATTATGCAATAATAGTCTGTACATATTGGATGTTGCACATTCTACAAATCATATAGCACTACAATAATATATTCCTTTTAGTCAATGAAGCTTATCCAGGAAGACAACTACAACAACCTAAAATATCGCTTGCATACACTACTGTTATCTACATATGTAAATGAACAACGTATAAAAACCCAAAAGAGACAGATCTCGCCCTTACCTTCAGAATCAAATAAAAAAAAATACCAACAAAGGTGGCCACTGGAATTCAAACCCACCTCAGGGTTTTATAGAGAAGAGTGCCCCATATAAGCTAATATGCATAACCCACGAAGACTGGGTCAAATGCAACTGATGAACTAATAACTGGCTTTGAAGTTTTGAAGCTACTATCTAAACCACTGTAGCCTTTCTGATGCTTTCCTCTATGTTATAAGGAATCATTCTTAGCAAAAAACCTTCGCTTTACACTCAATCTCTAAGAGGTGGTACTGAGGAGGCGAAGACATTGTTACCCAGGAGGGAGCGCATCACCTCTGTTGCCGAAACGAGTAATACTTGTAGAGTTTCCATGGTGGTTATTTAACTAATTACAAATTAGAAACAAAATGAATTTAGTTAGACAAATTACACCTAAATATGTTTGCTACCACATGCCCACCAGTAATTTAATTAGAAACAAATTAATTACATACAAACTAATCTCGATTAATTTAATAAGATTAAAATTACACCTAAATTTATTCGCTACCACCTTCCTACCATGCTGCAAACCTCGACATGTGGTTAACCACGTGAGTCATAGTCATAATGGCATCACACTATAGTGTACATTGAACAACACCATCATCAAAAGAAAATTTCCATGTGCCTTTCCTCTTGAACCTTAACATACTAGTTCCCTTGAAGTCTATAACACTAATTGGGCATGCGCAGAGTTTTTGTCCCCAATTTCATAGATTTCCCATTCTCAATGGATAATATAATATAGGGAGCTAATACCCAAGCATAAAATATATTGTAAAGGGAGCTATGTCCCATCCCAACACTTATATGGTACAGGTGTCCATGACAAATACCAACATGAAATGCTTCGACTCTATAAGGGCACTACGCAACACTGATAAAATGCCCAGAGCCAAAAGAAAAAAGGTTTATAAGATTCACGGATATTAGCGCCACTTCTATTATATCATGTTCAGAAACCCTAAATTCCTCCAAATACTGACCAGATTGGCAGTTCCTCAACATTTTAAACTATAGATTCTATCCAAATTAAAAAAAAATATTGAATTATGTGTGGTTTATAAGGGTTTTATTCTTTATGCAGACAAAATTTAACATAATGGCTTTTTGTTAGTGGCTTTGAGGATATTTTTTTACATATTTTGCATAGTTTTGGTGGGTTGATATGGCTAAATCTAACTGTATTGTTGTGTTGATCTCTTTGGCCATAGTGCATAGGGTTTCTAAGAGTACTTAATTTACCTACCCTCCTGCACCAGAAATGTTTTTGACGTTGTCACTACCTTAAAAACACCTTGTTCCCATGTGCCCTACCCTACTCAATCTTCTCTGTCTTCCATATCCATCTCCTTTCACCAATGACAATCGGGATGTGAGTGATATATGATTGCAGGGAGAATGTAAAGAGAGAGTTAGGAAGTGAGGTGAAAGTGCTTTAGCTGTATTGTCAACATTTCCTAGTCATGGACTATTAATTGTCTTTATTGTTATTTGAAATTGGGCCAAATTTTTTTGTGACTTCAAATCAATACAGGGTGGTAACAAGATTCTCTCATTTGTTGTTTCATAGGAGTTCATTGTTAATAGAAGCTATCTAATTTGTCAACTATCAAGAATACCGAGAAGCTGGCCACTTTTTCTCTTGCAAATATTTCCTTTTGCTAGCCAACATCTATTTTTGTTTCAGTTTTACATAGCTTCTAAAAGAGGAAGACAATCAAACATTTCTAATTGAACTTAGTGCAAATTGCTTGTTTCTTTTGCTTATATTTTGTGTTTCCTACATTGGTATGCATCTTTTGTAGAAATAATCTCTTAATAGGTTATGGAAGTTGTAAATCATATATATATATATATATATATATATATATATATATATATATATAATATTTATAAATTTTTACTTCCATGTCCTAGTAAATGGTCAACAATGTGTATAAATAAACACACAACAGTAGAGTCACATCTTTTAATACATGTCTTTACATTAAAATCATAATTATTACATTGATCATATAATTACTGATTATTTAACATTGTAATATACATAAAGTATATTACAAGTCATTTTTCCTTCAAATGCTTTGTCCTCGAAGCATTGTTTTTTTTTGTTAACATAGCCATAAACTTTTAGAGTTTGGGGTTGAGAAATCCCCGTCATTGCAGCAACAAAGAGTGTGAGATTAAAATTTTGATTCCCTAACTCATGGGGATTTCGTGAGTCTTCCTTATTTGTTTCTTCATTGGATGAAGATGTGTCCCCTACTTCTTCGTCCTTGTCACTATCACTCTTGTATATTTCACAGTGAAATTTTTTTTGTCTTTACACTTTGGCCTGGCTTCCAAATAGGTGCATTACATTCAAAACATCAGTCCTTATCTTGTCTCATGTCTGGTGGTAGCCTCCTTTTGTGCGGGGGAATGTATTTGGAGCTAGAGTCTTTGAGTGAGTACCATGTTGTCTTTTGATATACTTTAAGTTTCTTTTCAGTGATTTTAGCTTTCTGGCAAGCTTGCTCAATATCCTTAATGTCAAGTAATCCGAGATCATTACGAATATTTTTCTTCAATCCTGATAAGGATATTTGAAATAACCAATCTTTAGATATGTTAGGGACACGAGTGGCTAACACATGTAAATCCCGAAAAAATTCTTCCACTATATGAAACTGTTGTAATCAGGCGATTTTAGAAAAAACCCCTTTTTCTTCTATGTCGAGAAAACACAAGAAGAAGTTATTTTTTAATATAGCCCAATCTCTTTCTAGAGATTTGTATTTTTCTCTCCACCATAGGAACCAGTCATACGCAAATTTCTTCAGATGTATAGATGCAACATTAATTTTTTCTTCATCATCAACAATCTGGTAATACCTGAAGTACTGCTCGATTTTATTTACCCATGTTGTTTCCTCTCTTGCATCTGATCCATCAAATTCTAGACCAATAATCTTTCCCTTGGGCATGCCATTATTAGAATTCCACATGTTGGGAGAATAATGTGATCGTTGAGGCCCTGACTACGACGGTGAGTTACATGGGCTTCTACTTCCTTTTGTGATTGATTCGAGCTATAATCTCATGACATGGTATTTTTTGTTACATTCCTTCAATTCTTCTTTTAGTTTGCCAATTTTGGCACCAAATGAAGTACTTACTTGATTTATAAGGAATATGAAAAACTCTCTAGAGATTTTTCTTAGCTCCATCATGGAGGAAATGTTGTCTTGTATCTTTTTCTCTACTTCTCCCGACCTTCTCCTTGTGTTTCTCATGTTGAGTTTGACTTTGATGAAGGAATATTAGGTACTAGATATTTATTGTGTTTAATATTTAATATTTTAATATATATTTAATATTTTAATATATGTTTGATATTTTAATATTAATATTTAATGACAGTGGAAGGTGAAATTAATATTAATATTAATATTTATGGTTTGGATGAGGAGATGGCCAAATGAGAGGGCGGCTAGGTAAGGAAGCCGAATGGCACGCAAGATGAGATATGAAGGGAGAAACTCGTGGAGAAATGAGAATAAAGAATGAAGCGTGGGAATGGGCGAAGGGAGGGAGAAGGTCGTGGAAATGAGAGATGAGTATGAGGGTGAATGGAGCATGGGAAAGTGATTAGGGTATGAAGGTGAATGTAGCATGGGAAAGTGATTGGGGTATGAGGGCGAATGGAGCGTGGGAAGGAGATTGGAATACGAATGAAGAATGAAGCGTGGGAATGGGAAAAGGGAGGGAGTAGGTCACAGAAATGAGATACGAGTATGAGGGAGAATAGAGCATGGGAAGCGTATGAAGGCGAATAGAGAGTGTTAGCACATATATTTGTAAGGGGG
>JASDQU010309520.1:97433-110990 GCA_032191745.1 Picea mariana
TGGAAAGGAAGGGGTTTAGGGCTGACACATTATGAACATCAAATCATGGGGCTAACCTATGTTTCTTTTTTTTTTTTAATGTATCAGAGTGCAGAGAAAACCGTGAATTTGGGTGTTTTTGTGTTGGAGAGTCATAGCATCTTTCCACAGATATAATTATGAAATAATAGTCTATACATATTGGATGTTGCATCATTTTGAAAATCATACAGTACTACAATAATATATTTCTTTAAGTCAATGAAGATTATGCAGGCAGACAACTACAACAACCTAAAATATCGCTTGCACACACTACTGTTATCTACATATGTAAATGAACAACGTATAAAAACCCAAAAGAGACAGATCCCGCCCTTACCTTCATAATCAAATCAAACAAAATACCAACAAAGGCGACCACTGGAATTCAGACCCACCTCAGGGTTTTAGAGAGAAGAGCGCCCCATATAAGCTAATATGCATAACCCACGAAGACTGGGTCAAATGCAACCGATGAACTAATAACTGGCTTTGAAGTTTTGAAGCTATTGTCTAAACCATTGTAGCCTTTCTGATGCTTTCCTCTATGTTATAAGAAATCATTCTTAGCAACAAACCTTCGCTTTACACTCAATCTCTAAGAGGTGGTACTAAGGAGGCGAAGACATTGTTACCCAGGAGGGCACCCATCACCTCTGTTGCCGAAACGAGTAATACTTGTAGAGTTTCCATGGTGGTTATTTAACTAATTACAAATTAGAAACAAAATCAATTTAATTAGACAAATTACACCTAAATATGTTTGCTACCACATGCCCACCGGTAATTTAATTAGAAACAAATTAATTGCATACAAACTAATCTCGATTAATTTAATAAGATTAAAATTACACCTAAATTTATTCGCTACCACCTTCCTACCATGCTGCAAACCTCGACATGTGGTTAACCACGTGAGTCATAGTCATAATGGCATCACACTATAGTGTACATCGAACAACACCATCATCAAAAGAAAATTTCCATGCGCCTTTCCTCTTGAACCTTAACATACTAGTTCCCTTGAAGTCTATAACACTAATTGGGCATGCGCAGAGTTTTTGTCCCCAATTTCATAGAGTTCCCATTCTCAATGGATAATATAATATAGGGAGCTAATACCCAAGCATAAAATATATTGTAAAGGGAGCTATGTCCCATCCCAACACTTATATGGTACAGGTGTCCATGACGGATACCAACATGAAATGCTTCGAATCTATAAGGGCACTGTGCAACACTGATAAAATGCCCAGAGCCAGAAGAAAAAAGGTTTATAAGATTCACGGATATTAGCGCCACTTCTGTTATATCATGTTCAGAAACCCTGAATTCCTCCAAATACTGACCAGATTGGCAGTTCCTCGACATTTTAAACGATAGATTCTATCCAAATTTAAAAAAATATTGAATTATGTGTGGTTTATGAGGGTTTTATTCTTTATGCAGACAGAATTTAACATAATGGATTTTTGTTAGTGGCTTTGAGGATATTTTTTTACATATTTTGCAGATTTTTGGTGGGTTGATATGTCTAAATCTAACTATATTGTTGTGTTGATCTCTTTGGCCATAGTACATAGGGTTTCTAAGAGTACTTAATTTACCTACCCTCCTGCACCAGAACTGTTTTTGACGTTGTCACTACCTTAAAAACACCTTGTTCCCATGTGCCCTACCCTGCTCTGTCTTCTCTGTCTTCCATATCCATCTCCTTTCACCAATGACAACCGGGATGTGAGTGATAGATGATTGTAGAGAGAATGTAAAGAGAGAGTTAGGAAGTGAGGTGAAAGTGCTTTAGCTGTATTGTCAACATTTCCTAGTCATGGACTATTAATTGTCTTTATTGTTATTTGAAATTGGGCCAAATTTTTTTATGACTTCAAATCACTATAGGGTGGTTACAAGATTCTCTCATTTGTTGTTTCATAGGAGTTCATTGTTAATAAAAGCTAGCTAATTTGTCAACTATCAAGAAAACCGAGAAGCTGGCCACTTTTTCTCTTGCAAATATTTCCTTTTGCTAGCCAACGTCTATTTTTGTTTCAGTTTTACATAGCTTCTAAAAGAGGAAGACAATCAAACATTTCTAATTGAACTTAGTGCAAATTCCTTGTTTCTTTTGCTTATATTTTGTGTTTCCTACATTGGTATGCATCTTTTGCATAAATAATCTCTTAACAGGTTATGGAAGCTGTAAATCATATATATATATATATAAAATATATAATTAATATTTATAAATTTATAATTCCATGTCCTAGTAAATGGTCAACAATGTGTATAAATAAACACACAACAGTAGAGTCACATCTTTTAATACATGACTTTACATTAAAATCATAATTATTACATTGATCATATAATTACTGATTATTTAACATTGTAATATACATAAAGTATATTACAAGTCATTTGTCCTTCAAATGCTTTGTCCTTCAAATGCTTTGTCCTCGAAGCATTGATTTTTTTTTTTTTACATAGCCATAAACTTTTAGAGTTTGGGGTTGAGAAATCCCTGTCATTGCAGCAACAAAGAGTGTGAGATTAAAATTTTGATTCCCTAACTCATGGGGATTTCGTGAGTCTTCCTTATTTGTTTCTTCATTGGATGAAGATGTGTCCCCTGCTTCTTCGTCCTTGTCACTATCACTCTTGTATATTTCACAATGAATTTTTTTTTGTCTTTACACTTTGGCCTGGCTTCCAAATAGGTGCATTACATTTAAAACATCAGTCCTTATCTTGTCTCATGTCTGGTGGTGGCCTCCTTTTGTGCGGGGGAATTTATTTGGAGCTAGAGTCTTTGAGTGAGTACCCTGTTGTCTTTTGATATACTTTAAGTTTCTTTTCAGTGATTTTAGCTTTCTAGCAAGCTTGCTCAATATCCTTAATGTCAAGTAATCCGAGATCATTACGAATATTTTTCTTCAATCCTGATAAGTCTATTTGAAATAACCAATCTTTAGATATGTTAGGGACGCGAGTGGCTAACACATGTAAATCCTGAAAAAATTCTTCCACTATACCAAATTGTTGTAATCAGACGATTTTAGAAAAAATCCCTTTTTCTTCTGTGTCGAGAAAATACAAGAAGAAGTTATTTTTTAATATAGCCCAATCTCTTTCTAGAGATTTTTATTTTTCTCTCCACCATAGGAACCAGTCATACGCAAA
Source organism: Picea mariana (assembly GCA_032191745.1). NCBI lineage: Eukaryota > Viridiplantae > Streptophyta > Pinopsida > Pinales > Pinaceae > Picea > Picea mariana. Next base: position 100,635 of record JASDQU010309520.1, read on the forward strand.
GTCCTTCAGATGTATAGATGCAACATTAATTTTTTCTTCATCATCAACAATCTGGTAATACCTAAAGTATTGCTCGATTTTATTTACCCATGTCGTTTCCTCTCTTACATCTGATCCATCAAATTCTAGACCAATAATCTTTGCCTTGGGCATGCCATTATTAGAATTCCACATGTTGGGAGAATAATGCGATCGTTGAGGCCCTAACTGCGACGGTGAGTTACATGGGCTTCTACTTCCTTTTGTGATTGATTCGAGCTATAATCTCATGTCATGGTATTTTTTGTTACATTCCTTCAATTCTTCGTTTAGTTTGCCAATTTTGGCATCAAATGAAGTACTTACTTGATTTATAAGGAATATGAAAAACTCTATAGAGATTTTGCTTAGCTCCATCATGGAGGAAGTGTTGTCTTGTATCTTTTTCTCTACTTCTCCCGACCTTCTCCTCGTGTTTCTCATGTTGAGTTTGACTTTGATGAAGGAATATTAGGTACTAGATATTTATTGTGTTTAATATTTAATATTTTAATATATATTTGATATTTTAATATTAATATTTAATGACAATGGAAGGTGAAATTAATATTAATATTAATATTTATGGTTTGGATGAGGAGATGGCTAAATGAGAGGGTGGCTAGGTAAGGAAGCCGAATGGCACGCGAGATGAGATATGAAGGGAGAAACTCATGGAGAAATGAGAATGAAGAATGAAGCGTGGGAATGGGCGAAGGGAGGGAGAAGGTCGTGGAAATGAGAGATGAGTATGAGAGCAAATGGAGCATGGGAAAGTGATTAGGGTATGAGGGTGAATGTATCATGGGAAAGTGATTGGGGTATGAGGGAGAATGGAGCGTGGGAAGGCGATTGGAATACAAATGAAGAATGAAGCGTGGGAATGGGAAAAGGGAGGGAGCAGGTCACAGAAATGAGATACGAGTATGAGGGAGAATAGAGCATGGGAAGGGTATGAAGGCGAATAGAGAGTGTTAGCACATATATTTGTAAGGGGGTGTTTTCCTAAGGAGCTGAGAACTGGGTGAAAAAATGAGAGAAAAGGGGCTTAAAACCCACCAAATACATTTTAACCTAATTCTATGAGTGGCCCGATGGTTTGGACACGTTGTACTAAGGAGCGCACATATCTGGGTGGTTGATCTTGGTGCACTCAGATCTATGGCTCACAGTCCATATCGGACCCCCCAGACCTTCTTACTTTAATGGGGGGGTCCGAGTTGGTGGTTTTCCATCTCGGCCCCCCCACTAATGTGTCACCTCTGCAGTAACNCTCGCTCTCGCTTACACCTGTCTTCCACTCAACCTTCCACCCTGCCTATCACATCTCCCTTTTCACTTTCACCTCTCGCTTCCCGACATCTATATCCCATGTCACCTCCACCTGTGTTGTTGTCCCCACTTCGCCCTGCCACTGTAGCCTCTCCTTCTGCCACTGCATCCTCTCCCTCTGCCTCCACGTCCTCTCCCTTTGCCACATCACCCCTGCACCTTTACACCTCATCTCTCGCGTATTGGCTCCCATGCATTCCCAGTCACTTCTCCACCAACTGCATCATTCCACATGACCACCGTTCATTCATTGTAGCTGGCACACCCAGATCTTGGCTCCCCTCCAGATCATCAGTCATTGATCATATCAGGGCTGCAACATGTGCGAATGATCAAATCTGAAGGGCGGGCCGATATCAAAACCATGGTTTCATGGGGAGGCGACGTGTCAGCATGAGGTGCATATCGAACCCAAAAGTGGTGAAGGTCCAAACCACTTTTTCGGGGCCCCGATATGCACACGCATATATAAACACCCTATCCCATGTCGACAAGTGGTTTCCCAACAGTTGTCTTTCCATAGTTTGAACACCCAATTCAATTGTGATAGGTGGCCCTTTGCAGAATTGACTCAGGCCCCGTCCTGATCCCGATGAAGACAGTTAATGAAATCGGGGATGGTGGTTGAAACATTGTCTCCTCCCATAAATGGAAAGCTCGAAAAGGACTGTCAACGAGTCAGGTCCCTACTAAAACATTTTTGCGTCTGACAGAAGATCACGTCTGACCAGAAGACTGCATGCAAACGTAAAGCCTTCAATGCAATGACTCGAGCACGCCTCTGTTGGTGTGGCGAATTGTTCTGAGTACATATAGGAATTTTTGATATTTTGTTAAGGGGGATGGTTGAGCAAGGCTCCCATATTGTATAGTTTTGATGAAACTCTGGTTCTTCTTATTATGTATCTATATTTGCGACTTCTTGTTTAATGAAAGTCAGCTTCCTTTCCATTTCTTTGTAACGGCTATGTTAGGACACTCGGGCATGGATGATCTAGTCGAGGGTAGTTATGATGTTGTGATGTAGGTTTGATCACAGTGGCATCGCGACCATTTTTAATCAGTTTCATGTGTTATATTTTCCCTTCTTACATTGAATGGCTCAGGCATGGATGATCCAATCGAGTTGTTGTAGTTGCATAGTGGTGTAGGTTTGATCAAGGTGTTGCTACGACCGTGTTGTTTGGACATGTTTCAGTGTCTGAAATTAGACTTAAGAGTGATCATGAGTCTGAGTTTGTATTCTTTGAGTTTTTGGAAGGCCTAATCCCCATAGCAATCTCACTCATCTTTCTCACTAAGTCTTCCCTCTGCTCACACTTAAGCTCAACTTATTGACTGAAGTTGATCAAGACCTCACCTGCTTGTGCATGTTGGTCCCTGTTTTCTGAGTTAAAATGATATTCTCTTGAGTCTGCACCCATTTGACCTCTTTTAAACCAACCCGTGACATATAAACTGATGGGTATTGGGCTTACCTTTGATGTAATCTGAGGGTGACTTCCAGTGCTAACATTTCTGGCATCGTTTTCGAGGAACGAATTGAAGACGTTTCCCTAGGATATAACGACAAAGAGCTTATGATTCTGAAGGTGCATCAGATATAAGAACCATTGAAGATTGAAACCTGGACCTGACGACTCCATTGTTTCAACTCCACTGTTTCAGTTGTGGCTTCCTCTATCTACAGTTGAAGCTGACCCAAAGAGGATTGCCCGGAAAGGAAAGATTTCTTGAGAAGGTTTTAGTTGTTGTTTATCTCTCTGGAAGAACGATAAGGACCAGATAAAGTTTTTGATGGTGAACAAAGACCAGATGCCTTCAGACAGTGTATCATTCACCTAGAAACTCCATGGTTAAAGAATCAATTGGCGACTCCACTGGTTTGAAATGGAAAAATATTTGGCTCGAAGGTTTGTTCCTTCTAACTTCTCTGTTGTTCCTGGTTTTCCCAACATTGTTCCTACTGTCAATGAGTGGGTTGATTTTTTGCCCATATTTAAAGAACATAAAGATGACAACCCTACCCAACATCTCCGTGAGTTTCATGAACTCATGCACCAATGGGAAATACATCATGAGGATGTATTAGTAAAGATGTTCATGTTATCACTAGCGGGAAATGCTAGTGACTAGTATCACTCCTTGCCCTCTGCTAGCATCTCCTCCCTGGAACAGTTTCATGTAGCTTTCAATAAGCATTGCCAAAGGTATTATTCCTTTGATTTAATTTGTCATAGTTGTTGTGAGGAATATAAAGGTTGTGTTCCAGATGTGGTTGTTTCTAATGAGTCTGATGAAGATCTGATTGAAAGAGAAAGCGAGGATAGGAGCGAGTATTTTGCAAACGTGGATGAGAGATTTTCTCTTTCTATTTTCCGAGAAGAAGGCCTTCCAAATGTGAGTTTTGATAGTGTTGATGATTGCATAGCCATAGATGTATCATTTTCTTCCCCTGATGCACCTGTTGTCTCAGTTGTAAAAGAAGAGATAGTTGTGGAGGAGGATTCTTCTCTTTCCTTTAAGAGGTTTCCCATGATGTATTTTCACCTAGGATTGAAGAGAAGAATCAAGAGGTCGCTCATTTCTCTTTGCAATATAAAATAGTTCTGCACACACCCATCTTTGATGAGTACTCAGATGAAGAAGAACATATCCCTACCTTACGTTTTGTTGACTTGGGGAGCATCTAGCCTATGTATGACAGCTATGGATCGGATTCTGATGTGGATATGAAGGATTTCCAAGACCATATTATAGATCCTTTTTCTTTATGCATTAAGGAAAAGCATTAGGTTGAAATCAGCCATCCTGGGCCTGCAGAAGACACTGAGCAACATGTTAAGGAGAAACACCCATTCATTGATATACATGGAGAGATTTCTTGCCTTCGGCTGGCTGACGTTACCAAAGCAGATGACGAGGAAGAGGATCAGGCTTGGATGGATTTACCACAGACTTCTTCCATCATTGATGGGATCTAATTAAGGAAGAGGTTTGGCTGGTTGTTGAAGAATCCAGATCGTCAGGCCAGGTACTCTCTACACTCAATGCAACCTTTCTCACTCTCATCCCTAAGGAGGAGCGAGTCACTCATCCCAAGCAGTTCAGACCAATAGCCCTTTGCAATGTCATCTACAAAATCATCACAAAGGTCATCGCCACTTGCCTCAAACCAATCCTACCTTTCATCATCTCCAAAGAGCAAGCTGGCTATGTGGAAGGGAGACAAATCATGGACAGTGTTATTCTGGCTAATGAGGTGATCCACTCTCTGAAAATGACCAAGATACCAGGTATGCTCATCAAACTCAACCTCTCCAAATATTTTGATAGAGTAAGTTGGAAATACTTACGCTCCATGCTTGAGTCCTTTGGTTTTGACAAACAGTGGGTAAACTGGGTTCTCAAGCTCACCTCCTCAGCCGTTTTCTCTATCTTGGTTAACGAAGTACCCTCCCAACCCTTCTCACCATCTAGGGGCATTAGACAGGGTGACCCTCTATCTCCCTTCCTCTTTGTGCTAATGGCATAAGGTCTAGGGCGCTACATCAAGGCAACAATTTTGGAAGGCTCCCTCAAAGGTCTACCCCTGCATAACATCCATCTAGCACCTTCGCACAGCCAGTTTGTAGACAACACCTTACTAATGAATACTCGCATAGCTCGTGAAGCCACCAAGCTAAACTCCATTCTCTCTGACTTTACGGAAGCCTCAAGCATGATCTTAAACCTTGACAAGTCTAAGCTCTACTTTTTCAATACGCCAATTGCAGTAAAGGACCATATTTCTAGACTATTAGGAATACCTAAGAGTTCCCTTCCCTCCAACTATCTTGGCATACCCCTCACAGGGGAGCCGACACGCTCCATTTCTTGGGAAAACTTGCTCCTCTCCATCTCGCACAGGCTAAGAAACTGGACTTTCAGACCTCTCAATGTTGTAGCTAGACTGGTGCTCCTCAAGTCTGTCCTGCAGGCCCTACCCACCTACCTCTTCACGGCTATGGCAATGCCTATTTTGGTAATTCAAGCGATCAGAGGCCTTCAAAGAAACTTCTTGTGGCACGGTCATCAAACCAATAAAAAGTGGGCACTGGTTAGCTGGGATAAGCTATGCAAACCCAAAAACCTTGGAGGGTTGGGACTACACGACCCAGGAAAGTTTAATCAAGTCATGGGAGCCAAAATGTGGTGGAGATGGCTACAAAATCTGACAGAACTCTGGGTGAAAATATGGAAACAAAAGTATGCCCCAAATATACAAGCCGGACTGTTAATCAGATTCAATGACCACATCCAAGGCTCTAATATCTGGAACACGGCCTGGAAAAATCACCCTCTCATTCAAAGGCATGCCTTTTGGGAAGTCAGGAATGGAGAAAGTGCACTATTTTGGCAGGACTTGTGGCAGCAGCTAACACCCCTTAGCAATTTGGAATATCTCAATCCTCTCAAACAGAAACTCCATCTGAATATATTCTGGAGAGTCAAAGATATCTGGAATGTGAATCACAGGAACAAGCCTTGGAGACAATGGAAAACAGAGAGATCAGAATTACAACTCATAAGGGACATGGATCTCCAAGCCTGGTAAGCATGCGTTGTCCACAGGAAGATACCAATCAAAAACGGCCAGGACATCCTCTGTTGTGGACACTCTACCACAGGTATTTTTTCGGTTAAAGAAGCCTACTACCTGCAGGGGAACTACAAAAACCAGGACCCAGAGATCATCTAGAGCAAGATTTGGAGCAGAATTCTTTGGCCCAAAGTTTCAATCTTTCTATGGCTCATAGCTCAAAACTGTATCCTTACCTGGGATAATCTCTTAAAAAGAGGCTTTATCAGCCCTTCAATGCACACCCTGTGTCAACAGAAAGACGAAACCTTGGAACATCTTTTCAATAAGTGCCACTATAGTCAGCAGATTTGGGATTGGGGATCCCAAGCAATGAAACGCTCTAATAGAAACAGGGGCAGTATGAGGGACACAATTGCGAACTGGGATTCTATCTCCTTTCACAACCCAATTCTCGAGCGCATCTGGTAGCTGCTTCCTGCCTTCACTCTCTGGGTAATTTGGAAAGAAAGAAACAAACGAATCTTTCATTCGAAAATTTCTCCTCCTGCCACCACTTGGGAACATATTGAGAAGCTAGTCCGGGAAACGATCAATAGCAAACCTTGGAACCCTGAAGACCTCCAATGCACTCCCAAGGAGAACAACATTCTCAAAAGCTGGAATCTCAAAATTCATTTTCACACCACTACGAAGGAAAAAGGCAGCCATCCCAACAGCCTGCCAAGGCATCCCCCCCCCCTCCACTAGGTTTTATTAAGATAAACTTCGATGGAGCCTCAAGGGGAAACGCAGGACCGGCGAGATTTGGATCAGTCCTTCGGAACCATGCAGGCGAGATCTTACATTTGGTGGCAGGCTTCCTGGGTGAAAATACAACCAATGTTGTTGAGCTTCTAAGCCTAATTCAAGGCCTCAAGGTTGTGACTCACAATCAATACCAAAAGGTCATTGTGGAGGGAGACTCTCAAATTATCATCCAGCTCATAACCAAAATTATTCATGGAAACCATCCACTGAGAATCTCTCCTAGCTGGAGGTTATCGGGACTTCTGGAAGACTTTGGAGCTCTCATCCACCCCAGTCTCACCATAGTCTCTTCTCATGTAAAAAGAGACACAAACAAAGTAGCGGATTGCCTAGCTAATGTGGGAGTCAATACCAAGTCAGAACTCATACACTGGCAAGCCAATTTTTCTGAATGTATTGATCTCTCAAGGCGATGCAAAGACCTTGCTAGCAGGGACACCTCAGCCCCAGATGGGGTGACACGACGCGAAGCTCAGACACCTGGCACAGCGCCTAGCCTCACCTTAAATGAGGTAGGCCGCTCCCCATCTATTCAACATTAACGAAGGGAGCTGGCCATTACTACCGACCTCCGGATAAGCGACCTCTCCCTCGTGGGAAAGGGTCGGCCCTACAAACATTTGCTATGGAAGATTTAATGGGGAGATATGTCTCATCGTTCCTCAAGCATTTGAATGCTATGAGGCATGATCACATTCAGCTCATTCTTTCTCTGCATCTTTCCACCATTTGTGAGATCTGGTGCATTTTTCTCTCCACTCTGTGTGGTTTTGATATCCTCTCCTTCACTAAGATGCCTAGGGAGCGAGGTAAACCTCGTCGTGGTTCGACTTGGTATGCCCACGCTGCTCAATGATAGAGGAGACAACAAATGGAAGAAGCGCTCTCACTGGCCCGCTCCATTCTGTGTCAAAGAGAAATGGTGGCTAGCCTCTCCCCCAGGGCTTATGCAGAGGAGTTTTCGATGGAGGAGCACACTTAGACCCCTCCCGAACAATTCCTACTCACTGAACTGGATAATTGGAAGCCCAAAAGACCTTTGCTGGAAGAAAACACTCTGAATGCCCTTGAAACTCAAGCAAGGAGCAGCATGGTGGGGGGGCTCTGTGAGGAATTCCCCACTTGTTACGTCGAGGAAGTACCTTATGAGGATTTGGTCTCGTAGGGGACCATTATGAAGGTAAGCACCATGAAGACATAGGAGCCAAGGACAAGGGAGATGGCGACGTAGTTCCAGAGGAGGTTGCTCCAAGAACTGCAACAAAAACTGGGACAAAGGTCACTCCAGGAGAGGGTGACGAAACCCCAGCACCACCTTCCACCAGATCCATGCATGAACATATTGGTGCCCCGCCACTCTTCCTCCATCCGGTGCACTTGGATTTAGTGTTCGAATTAAGGGGACAGATGGCAGACCAGGAGCATAGGGTCCTCCTAATGAGACAACGTATGGATATGCTATGTGACGCGTACTCCAACGCCCCGGTGAAGCAAAAATGCCCAACGTGTGCCCAGCCGTTCATAATGCAAGCTAGAGAATTACAACAGGAGGATGAGGCTGACAGGCCACCGGGTATTTGATCTAGTTAATTTTTAGTCTAGTTTTCTCTTATGCTTCCAGCCATGCTGAGGCTTCCTTTTGCTTTAGTTTTTATTGTTCAGATTCATGTTCAAGCTTCTAAAATCTCTTTGTACCACCTTAAATAGTTTCAAGACTATGCGTGGCCATCTGTCTTAGTTTCCCTCGGGCAGGACAGATGGAGGAACAACCTTTTTCAAGAAGAAACATATGGGCTCCAAGTTGTGCTGGTTTTCGGTAAAATGGCGGCACACTTGGCGTTCGCAGTACTACTGTATCTCTTTTTGTTAATATAATATAGTAGGAACCAACCTTTTTTACATATAAAAAAATAAGAAGTAAATTTTAGCTGTCAGATCATTCTAAAGTGGAAGGACATGATAAGTTAGAAGAAGGACGCACTAATCTCAGTGGTCAAGAATTAGGCACTCAGATCTATGGTCGAAAGGGCATATCGGACCCCCCCCCCGACCTTTCTGCCTTTAATTGTGGGGGGGGATCCAAGTTGGTGGTATTTTCCATGTGGGACCCTCATACGTGTCACCTTCCTGTCAAATCGGAGCCCCCTCACTCATTACCACTTACCGTCTAACACCCCCTCCGAGCAAACCACCAAACCACTCATACATACCACCTCCACGCTCCGATGTCACACTCCACTACACTACCTGCACGTCTCACCCACGTCAGCAAACCATCTCAGCAAGGACATGTGGCAGAACCATGTCAGCAAGGACATGTGGCAGACCACCTCAGCAAGGACACGTGGCAGTAATTCACATACTTCGAGGGGAAGGAAAGTTTGAGACTTGAGATTTCAGAAGTCCGGAGACCCGAAGGAGATCTCGACTATTGATCAAGAAAGGGGTCGTAGAACCATTGATCTAGTTGAAAGGCCAAATTCTCAAAGTAGAGCAGAACCGTCGATTGAGAAGGAAAGGTGTTTGTAGATCATCAACTCTGGAAGATTGGTGTATGGAAGAAAGCAGGGTTTGAGATTTGAAACTCCCGGAGCTCGGATCACGAAGTAAATCATAGTCGTTGATTTAGGGAGGTTAGATCTAATCCACGGATCGCGAAAGAACAAATATGAACCATTCGTTCAGGAGCAGCGTCAAGATTGTAAGATCGACGGTCCCGTCGTATTGCGTGGATTGAAGGTGTGTGAACTTTAAAAATTTGAAGGTGGGCTGCAATCGAAACCATAGTTTTGGATAAAGGACACATTGAGGCTCGAGGTAAATTGCGGGGCAAAAAGCAGTTTGATTCAAACCACCTTTGGATGCGCCCGCAATTGTGTGGTCACATGAGATCATCGCCCAAGGTCATATCAAGAAATGGAGCTAGCGCTCACTAGGCTGATATCGGGAAGCACCTTCTGAATAGGCATTTGGTCACCGCCGGTGGTCATGTGAAGGAAGGGTCTTAGAAGCCAAAGAAGCCAAAGACAACTGGATGTAACTGATATAGAAGACGAAGAGTTGTGACTGCCAAAGAAGCCAAGGAATCTCAGGATAACGCCCACTGATGATGAACAGATTCTGAATAACTGCCAGAGAAGACGAAGAGTTTGAATAATGATCAGGCAGAGGACTCGAGGTGAGAAAAACATGCAGAACAGAGAGTATAAAGTGATTNGAGGATAGATCTGAACCGTCTGTTCAGGAGCATCATCAAGATCGTGAGATCGACGGTCCCGTCGCATTACGAGGATTGAAGGTACGTGATCTTTAAAAAGTTAAGGGCATGTCGCAATTGAAACCACGGTTTTGGAGAGAGGACACATGGAGGCTTGAGGTAAATTACGGGGCGAAATGTAGTTTGATCTCAAGCCACCTTTGGTCTCGCCCGCATTCGCATGGTCACATGATATCATCGCCTAAGGTCACATCAACAGAAGATAAGGGAAGGAGCTAGCGCTGTTAGGCTCCACATCAGAGGTTACGCATTGAAAAGTCATAAGGGTCTCTGCGTGTATAATACAATGACGTTGATCAAACAGAATCTAATCGAAGGGTTGTTGTTTCACTTCGTG
>JASDQU010309520.1:144040-163804 GCA_032191745.1 Picea mariana
CCTCTTGGATCGAACGATTGAGGCTTACTTCGGGTCTTTACCCGGAGTCCATAGGATTACGCCACATCTTTTCTGGATCAGACAGCCCAAATTTACTTCGGACGATCTGACGCGTGAGATCTTTTTCGGACGATTTGATGAATGAGATCTACTTCGGACGATCCGACGGTCGAGAATTTATTTTGACTTTTCGCGTCTCCGGGCTTCAGGAACTTCAAAACTCAAACTAGATCAGACGACCCAGATTCACTTCGGACGATTTAACACTTGAGATCTTCTTCGGATGATGTGACAACTGAGATCTACTTCAGATGATCCGACAATCGAGAATGTATTTCGGTTCTCCGGGTCTCCGGGCTTCGGGAATTTCAAAACTCAAACTAACGCTCTGGATCAGATGACCCAGATTCACTTCGGACGATCTGACGCTTGAGATCTTCTTCGGATGATCTAATGACTAAGATCTACTTCGGATGATCCGACGGTCGAGAATGTATTTCGGCTCTCTGAGCTTTGGGTATTTCAAATCTCAACTATAAATACTTGAAGTGATTTCTCCGAAGCGTAACCTACTCATAACTTTAGACCCGAAACGAATGATGTTCGTTTGATCAAGATCTTAGATCAACGACTCGATCTATCTGTGATGCAGCTTTTCCTTGGATTAAATCCAACGACTCTCCATCTTTGCTTATCCTATCCTTCCACTTAATTCGATCCAACGGATGATGAAAATCTGGATAATCGAATTCTCAAACCTTGTGCCCCGTTTATCCTATCCTTCACTTAACTTGATCCGACGACTAATGGATATTCGGGTGATCGAATTCTCAATCGTTTTGCCCCACTTATCTTATCCTTCCATTAATTCAATCTGACGGCTGACGAAGATTCGGATAATCGAATTCTCAAACCTTGTGCCTCGTTTATCCTATCCTTCACTTAACTTGATCCGACGACTGATGGATATTCGGGTGATCGAATTCTCAATAGTTTTGGTTTGTCATGTGGAGATGTTGATCCTGATCACGTTTTTGTATTGCGCTTTTCCTTCTGAGCTTTGATCTCTGCATACTGTTCGCTTCTCCTCCTGAGCTTATGCTTTTCCTGTTTGCCATCGTCGTTGTTGTTCTTGCCATCAATGACAAGCACACGCTTCCTGTAAAACATGCCAACATTATGTTATTAACAATTCCAAAGCCCATGTGTAAAAAACTACTTAGCCACTTATGACGAGGTCTTCCATATCCTAATGAATTATCTTGAGAAAGCAAGGAATTGAATCAAGCAACATGGAAATTTGAATAAAAATGGTCGTGAAATCGAAATAGGAGATTGGGTGTTTGTCCAATTCCAACCATATAAGCAAAACTCGTTTAAAAGCTACAAGAATCATAAATTTGAGCCCGAGTTTTGTGGTCTCAACCAAATCCAAAAGCGAGTAAGTGAAGGAACATATTGTTTAAATATTATTCCAAACAAGGGGAAGTTGGATGATGTTTTTCATGTTTCATGCTTGAAGAAAAAATCAAGTCCAATAACTTCAATATAGATAGAGCTATCCCTCGTGGATGAAGAAAAACACTAGTACTAGAACTAGAAAGTATCTTAAAAACTAGAATTAAAACACTTCATTCAAGAGACATTAATGAATACGTTATCAAGTGGCAGATCTCACTAGAAGAAGAAGCTACAATGAAGAATGAAGAATTTAAACCAACCTCACTAATCTTTAACAATTATTTGAGGTCAAAGCATTTCAAGAGGGAATGACTTGTAATATATCCCTAATAGAATCTAGGCTTAGTAGACTATTCTAAATATCATTAGACATTATTAATAAACAATTATAAATGGTCGACTCCTTATGAAATTCATGATTCATAATAATACATGTATAAATAAGAGGGTCATGCATTTTTTTTTATCTCACCACTTATGAATTAATCAAATTATTTTTCACAATTATTTATACCAATAAATGTTTCCTTTCAAAATGTGTGTTGGGAGGAGAGATAAGGGAATACTAAATGACTTGAACAACATCGAGCAAAGGAAGCTTATCGACAAACAATGCTTACTAAGAATCAAACATTGATTATGCACATTTCATAGTGCAAAACAATTTACGAACAATTTAAAAAAAGATACTAGATTCAATATAATCCATGAGACGACCAAATCACGTGTCATTTAACCATTAAACATGTAAGTACATGCTTGATCAATGGCTAGAATCATTATGCTCCAATTAATTAAATCATTGTCTTTACATTTTGTATGGTGCATATCTACTAAGGTTTTTACGTTAGTCGTAACAATTAACAATCCTTCATAGACTTTAGCAATCAAATCGCTCCGTGAAAGATGTCCCCTGTCGCACAAAGAAGGGGGTCTCCTACACCAATTTGGTGTCCGACAACTCAAAATTAGATTATTATTATTATATAATGCTTCTCAAAGTGTTAAAAGAAATCCACATACATTACGTACACAAAAAACATTATTCACCTTCAAAGAAATTTAATGGTTACTTACTTCATTAATAGTCCAACTTGCCCATTCTTGATTCCCAAGAAAAGACATGTAATCATTAAATTTATGAAGAGTGGATAACTTTTACCAAACCATTAAAAGGTGTTCAAATAAATAATTTATTTTTTTTCCATGAAAAAAATGCTCAATTATATTAGACATATAATTTTTTTACATCTTCCATCTCATATTCGAGGATCCATTGCAGGGAAATATTGAAAGAAAATTGAACCAATCTTACAAAAAAGATGAGGAGACTAGTATTCTTAAGTATGCTCAAAGTCCATACTGGAATCAGTAAAGCAAGTCATCAACAAAAAACAAAATAGAATAACTGTCGACAAACAAAGTATATAAACTATACTACCGATCAATTAAAATATCTCCCCAAAAAGACTAATGGATTCTAATCTGTCTCCTAGGTCCTTCTACTCCATTTGTCTAGAGATAATAAGATAAAGTTCCCTCTGGTTCTTCGATGGTCTGCTTTGATAACTTGTCTGCTTCAATATTAAAATTTCTGTAAATATGTTGGTAGCTAATATACTGAAATTTCTCTGAAAGTGATTTTATTCTAGCTTTCCAACCTTCCATAGAGCTTACCTAAAGTCTACCTTTGCTTAAAATCCAATCAATAACTACTTTTGAATCTCCTAGCAAGTGGATGCAGGGTAAAGATAAGTGATCTGCTAACAAGAGTGTGGCCCAAGCACCCATGAGTTCTGCTTTTGTATTGGTTCCCCTGCCGTAATTTAAGGTCCATCTAATAACAATAGCATCCAAATCTTTTATTACACCACCTACACCACACCTGTTACCATCTCCTTGAGCTGCTCCATCGAACCATGCCAATGGAGAATCCTTTTGATGAGAGATCAAATATCCCTCGGAGGTCTATCCTTTAGTTAAGTAAAAGATCTAGTTTGTAATGCCAAAGTCTTATAAATCACTGCTTGAATACACGGGTTGGACTCTTCAAAAAGCGCTTTGTTTCACTCATGCCAGATGAACCAACTAATATGAGTTGCTATCTGAGTGGGGACTGTCTTTTCCAAATACCAGTTTTTTAAACATTCTGAAAGAGTGTTCCCAGACCAACAACTTTTCAAATTTAACTCCTTTATAATCAAATTCTAGACTGAAATAGCAAATGGGAAGAGTTTGAAAAGGTGTATGGCAGTTTTTGCTTCAAGTTTACACAGAGGACAGCGCCCAGGTCCTTCCCAGCCCCTTTTATGCAACAAGTTAATGTTTTACCCTCCATCGTTAGCCATATAAACAATTTAATCTTTAATTGGGCTTTCCATTTCCAAATGGATTGTCTCCACTTCTCTACTTTTAACAACCTTTTTGAAGAAAGTATGCTCATATATAAATTTTTAACTAAAGGAGATCTTGTATTATATCCTCCAATCCACATAAGTGTATCTCTCAAATCTTGGATAAGTGCTCCAGAATCCATGAGTGACCATCTGAATTGATCCCACTCCAATGCATGATAGCCCTCTAAACCAGATCACTGCTGCAAAGCCAATAGGAATAAAATGACTGGTTATCTGATAAATTCCTAGCTTGTGTAATAGAAATGATGTTTTTATCACTTAAAATAGTCAGAAGATTACTAGAGAGAAATGATTTATCTCCCATTCCCAAGATCTGATCCTTTCCCAATGCAATAAGTTGATCTGTCCCTAGAATCCAACTTAAACCATGCGTTACTAAGTGAATTACTTTTAACAGTCTGCTCCAGATTCTAGAAGCCCCGGTCTGCTGGAAAGACTGTGATCTAAACCAGTTAGTCACAGTCGCGTGATGTAGATATTTGTTGATCATGACTCTATGCCAAATGCCCTCTCCCATAAGCACTCTCCAAATAGTATTTGCTGCCAACGATTTACTGAAGTCAAAGATATTGTGTATGCCCCAACCCCCATATAACTTAGGAAGGGTAATCTACTCCCAATTGCACATATGCATTTGGTGAGAGTCATGACTTCTTTTCCATAGAAAATTGTACATCAATTTCCTTAGAGTATTCAAGACAGAGCAAGGGACAACTGCCAGAGACATCCAATAAATTCATTGGCTTGTTAGCATAGATTTCAATAGGGTGAGACGTCCTCCTAAGGACAACCACCTATAACACCGATTATTAATCATTTTCTTCAACTTTTTTATTAACCAACGCCAATCTTCGGATCGCTATGCTCCTGCCTTAACAAAAAATCCAAGATATTTGAACCCCACATCCAAATCCATAAATATGAACGAAAAAAAATCTTTGAATGGAACAAGATCCTGATCCGATAGACCAACTTGATGAAATGTAGACTTTGTTTCATTTATATTTAAACCAGAGGTCAAACAGAAGAAATTTAGCACTTTATCAATCTCCCACCACTCCTGCATAGTTGTGCTTGCCATTATGATCACATCGTCCACAAATAGAATATTCAATATTTTTATAGACATGGATACTTTAATACCTGTCAACTTACCCTCTCTTTAGATTTCTTTCAAAAGGAGGTTCAATCCTTCCATAACTAAGATGAAAAGTAGAGGTGATAATGGGCATCCTTGCCTCAGGCCTCTCCCACTTTTAAATAAATAAGTGGCTTCTCCATTAATCAGAACTGAGTAGGAATTAGAAACCACACAACTCATTATCCAGTTCATCATATTTAGGCCCATACTGATTTGGAGAAGTAGCATACGCAACAAGTTCTAGTTAACACATTCATATGCTTTTTGTAAATCCAACTTTAATACCAAAGACTTTGATTTCTTCTTTTTAATGTTGTGAATGCATTCATGTACTGTGCCAATGGCATCCTGTATCTGTCTCCCTTGTAAGAAACCCAACTGCTCTTCTGATAACGATCTAGAAAGCATCGGTTTAATCTGATTTGCTATGATCTTTGAAATGATTTTGTAACAAAGATTACAGAGAGATCGGTCTGTAATCTCCAAAATGAAGAGGCTTGTTTACTTTGGGAATTAAAGTAATAAACGTTGAGTTTAATGCCCCTAGAATAAATCCCTTTGTTCTCGACTCTTCAATCATTTCCAGGAGATCCTCCCCAACAATATAAAAAATATGCTTAAAAAACTCCACTGTCCAGCCATCCGGGCTCAGAATCTTATCCACTTTAAAATTTGTTATTACTTTCTTCAGTTCCTCCTTGTCAACAGGTTTGAAAAGAGCTTCAGCCTCTAAGTCATTTAACATATTTGGAAACAAAGCTACCACCTTGACTTGTTCTCTAGGATTTGGAACCACAGGTTCATTGTAAAAATCTTTAAAATGTTTTAAAGCTGTTTTTTTTATATTTTCCTGACCACTATAAACTTGTCCCTATTCTTCTTGTATCTCCCAAACATACTTGTTATTTCTCCCGAAGCTTGCAAAATTATGAAAAAAAACCGTGTTTAGATCTCCACTTTGAATCCAGATAGCTCGACTTCGCTGACGCCATTGCTCCTCAATTTCCTTAAGTAAAGTATTCCTTTCTTATTCCACCTCCTTTAATGTCAAATCTACCAAGTTGAGACAGGTGCCCTCCACCAAATTTTGTAACCTAAAGGAGATCTCTTTCTCCAGTCCACAAAGCCTAGCATTTTTACAAATCCTTTGTTCCTTCTGCCAAACTTTCGTACGAGCTTTTAAATCTTTTAATTTCCAGACAAGTCACTTCTACTTATGAGTCTCCTTTAGATAAATTGGATCTGTCCACGGTTTTTGAACCATTGAAATAAAACCTTATTCTTTAATCCATAAGGGATTGAATTTGAACGGATAAGCCTTAAAAAGCGGAGGAAGATCCAGCTGAAGTAATATTGGGGCATAGTCTGAGATAAATGTGAATTCCACCCAAGCTCTGTAGATGCCAATCGAATTCACTAAATCTTCGGAAAGCAAGGATCTATCAAGTCTCTTAGCTACAAAATCTTCTCTCGCTCGGCCATTTCTCCAAGTAGGCACCACTTTCCCCGGAACAATATCAATGAGCTTATTTTTATGAAAAAAATTATTGAAAAAACTTGCCATAGAACCCAGGGAGACCGTACCGCCCCAAATTTCACATGTAGATAAAGTCAAATTAAGGTCCCTTGCTAGAATAAGATTTTTCAGGGTCAGCAAGCCTGAAGATTCCATCCTTTCCTAGAAATATTTTTGCTCCATGCAAGGCTCGCAAACATTTAGGAGATTAATTTGTTTTTTCTTTCTAAATAGTAACCTATCAATAAGATCCCACCACACGTCAAGAACGACACCAGATAAAAAAAAATTGGATCCCAAGAAACCATTAATCCTCCAAAATTACCAATAGAGTTCATAGCACAACATAACCACTTTGGTCGAAGAATTTGAAAGAAGTTATGGGATTTTTTAGAGAGAGTCTCTTGAAATAAAACAATATTTGGTCGAGTTTTGTCCATGACACTTCGAACCGAGGCTAATTTTAGGGTGCCTCCAGTCCCCCTTAAATTGAGTGAGAATAATAACATTCCTTAGACCTTGCAAGGCCCTTCAATGCTCTAAGGGCCCCACCTTCGGTAGGAGTACGTGACATAGAGTCAGGATTAGCCTCAAGTGTGGATTTCTTTCATGCGCTTCTGGTTTTAATAGGTGAGTGTTCAATCCCCAATCCCCTAGACCACGCAAATTCTTTTCCGGCCTCAACCATCGTAGACCACAAGCTGCCAACCTCCCCATTCCCGGCCACTGGGTCAATGACCGATTTCCCTAGAAAAACTGGTAATTGTACATTTGTGTCATTTCCACGGATGAAAGGAATCAATGAGTCCAGTACAACAGGGAGGGTTGACTCCTCCTCTTCCGGTTCTCTATACCCAAGTGGCGAGATAGGGTGACCCGTCATCAATTGACTAGTCTTCGGATTATTAATGGGTTCAACAGGAATAGAAGGTTCCAAAGGAGAAATACGAGAGGCTTTCTGGACTCTTGATAAATCCAAACTATCAGTGTTACACTCGTTGAGATATTTAAGGAATCTCGACCCCCTGGGGAATGACAAATATCAACCGACCCCCCTGTCTCGGCTAAAGGTGGTGAAATAGGCTTTGTAGTAACACTCTTAAGCCAAATAGAGGAATTTATTATTTCTTGCTCCCACACTGAAAGAGTATTGAAAAAGACAGGGCAATGTGCTTGTAACTTACCGATTACAAAAGAAGAATTCTCCAAGAAGTTGGGATCGACCCGATCCCGATGAATTCCTTCTAACCCATAGAAGCCAGTTTCCACAGAAGAGTCAGGTGTACTATATAAAATATCAACATATTCCTAAGATAAAACAACATCTTCATAACCTTTACAATCTCGCCGCAGATGCAAAGTGCTTTTGCAGTAACTGCATCTGAACAAAATCCCAAGGTAGTCTATTCTCTGAAGACAATGATTACCATGCCACTCAATCTTTATAATCTATGGCAACCCTAGATGAATGTTCATTTCAACCAAATCCCTTCCAACTTTTCTAGTTGTTGCCTCAATATTACCTCTATCTATCATGATAAACTTTCCTAGTGAGTCTCCAATGGCCGCCAACGCCCCTTCATTCCACAAATACAGAGGTAATCCCGGAAGTAGAACCCACATATGCCTTAAGGAGAAATATTCTGTCTCCGGGTTAAATGTTACCCGCCATCTCTTAAGCATGAGATTGCTTGTTCCATTAACCCAATTCTTTCCTAAAAGAGTCGCTACATCTTCCGGACAATTACAAATAAACCATATCCAACCTTTAGTTAAGAAATAAACCTCTAGAAGGTATCCTTGAATCGACAACCAAACCCGCTCCAGCCAAACCGACAATTTCTCCTCACATAAATTACTATATGTGAATTTCCCCACTAAGTCGCATAGAGCCATCTTCCAGGTGTTCTCCAACCCAATGTCCGAGCCTAAAACCATTCTTTTAACTATTTTATTAGCGGTCCACTGTCTTCAGCTCTTCCGTGCGATAGTTGGACCAAGATTCTTAAAACGAGGAGCAGTATCACCAATCCCTCTACTATCTTTCTGTGGACCGAGCACCAGATTCTGAAACTAAACACCAAGAGAAGACTCCGACATGGCATGTAGAAAGGTATCTAAGGAAGGAGCTATACCCTGCTCAGAGATTTGACAAATTTTCTGAGTATCAAACTGATTACCAATGGAACAAAAACCTATGGACTGTTTCCTCGAGAACACCCCCGAAGTAAAATGGGAAGTATTAACTTCTTCCTCCTGCCATAGTCCTTCTATTGACTCATTTAACAACACATTTATATTCTCCAACCGTTTGTGAGCCATCGAGCTTCCACTTGGAAAGCACTTAAACCAAGGTGCATAAATAAAGGGCTACGATATCACCAAAGTTCAATGAAGGAAGTTAATAAGTAATGAAACTGTCAGAAAACAAAGGTGAAAGTCCACCTGTGAAACACTAACCAAAAACCGATGGTAGAAGCAGTAGAGAGCTCCGATCCCGGAAGATAGGGTTCAGTTACCAAGAATAGTAGTTAAAATGTCAAAAGGAGAATTTAGACTATAATAAAGTCCACCACTCAAGGATGAAGCTCTAAAAATAGCTGAAACCTGCGCTAAAGCCTCTGAGAGGCTAACTAAAAAACTAAAACCTATTCAGTAGAGAAAGTATAGATAAAAAGGAGAGACTGTGGAGGCCCTCCGAAACCCTACTAGTCCAGAGAAGATCCAAACCTCTTCCATGGCTTACACTGGAATTATCCCACCAAAAAATTTGAAAATACTCGATGCTTCTCCTGGTTCCTCGTCGCCTCGTCCCATCGCTCCGGATAAATCATTTATTTAGTATGACTCTTATAAGTCACATGCATACAATTTGCACAACTTTTGACAAATAACTTAATACATATATATCATGTGTAATGTTTAAGTATTATTACAATTCAAATGCATAGTTTAAATGTTTCATGTTTTGAGTTTTGTTTGGCTACTATTGCTAGACAAATCAATTATTGACTAAATCACAATTTACATTGTTTAAATTGCTTTTTTGAATGCATAAATCTATTCAACATTTTCAAAAACTCCTAGAACACCTCCAATAAATAATCTTAACCACTGAAATCTCAATTCCTTCAATCTTTTTGAAATTATATCCACATTTTAGACAAAACTAGTTGAAAAAAATTCATCCATCTTTTTGAAATTATAGCCATATTTTAGATAAAACTAGTTGAAAAAAATTCAAAAAAAGATAACAACTTAGAATGTTTAGACTAAGACCAATTAAAAAAAATATTTAATGAAATATTATATATATTAAGGATCAAATCGCATTTGTTGATTTTTTTGTACTAGGGAAAACCATGCATTGTTTACAACCCTAAACAATCTAATATAACTATAACTAAAAACATGTTTATACAACTCATAGTACAATGTTAGAAAAACAAAAAAACATACCCAACCCCTACTCTTTTTGGAACTAATAACATTTTTAGTGATTTTCTTTATTACAACCTAATATATCTCAAACCAATAATATAACTATAACTAAAAACATATTTATGTCATTCATATTACAATGTTAGAAAAACAAAAAACATACCCAACCCCTAATCTTTCTCGAAAAAACAACATTTTTAGTACTTGTCTCTATTACAACCTTTTTTTCCAGAAGAAAAATCACACAAAATCATATTAAAATAATTTTTTTTTACATCGACCAGTCAGTGATCCATGGAACAATCTTTCTGGACTAACAACCATTCATCACTCTCCAGATTCTCTATATCAACTTCCATAAAGCTGGGATAACACATAAACAATATGGTTGATGAACCAACCAAGAAATAATAAAGGAAGACATATCGCTGAACCCAAAAATGGAGATTGTAGTCTCATCCCATCACAATCATATCAATCCTGTCCATTAAAAAGGGGTGAAAGCCTGTTAGAAAATTTTTAAAAACTGAGGAGAGCCCTCAACTTCACCATCCCAGTTGAAGTAGAATAATCTTCCTTTTGGCGCCAAGAGTGTTGGTTTTGATAATTTGTCAGCCTCCTCATTAGATTCCCTGAAGATATGTTGGTACTTGGTGCCTTGAAACGATGTCGCCAAATCCTGAATACTACGCTTCCAACCTTCTATATTGATAGCATGGAGATTGCATTTTTGTTCCAGCCATTCAATGACCACTTTGGAATCCCCAAACATCTGAATATGTTGAATATCCAATAATTTTGCCATAACAAATGTAGCCCACGCTCCAACTAATTTAGCCTTTGTATTAGATCCTTCACCACAATTGAATATCCATCTAATATTTGGAGCATTTGTTCTTTTCAATGATCCCCCTGACCCACAATTTGTTCCCCCGGCTATGGATGCCCCATAAAAAATGCCATGGTAAACCCATTTATTCGGAGAATTGGACTCAACCTTATTGCTTGCAATTTAAACTCTGTTGAATGTTTAGTGAGCAAACTTAAAGTCCTGTAGACTACGGTTTCGACCGATGGCGCCTTCCCTTCGAACAATCTTTTATTCCACTCCTGCCAAAGGAACCAACTCAACAAAACGAGAAGTTTTTTTGTAACAGCTTTGTTTCGCATCCACGACTCCATACATTCGTTTATGTTCCAGCCACTCCATGTACAATTCAGATTCAGAGAGGATAAAACATTTGACCAGGCTGCCTGAGTAAATGGACAGTGGATGAATAAATGGGCGTTATCTTTGGTGGCTGCTCTGCACAGATGGCACATGCCCGGTCCCACCCACCCCTTTTTTTGTAAAGTGTCCCACGTTAGAATGTTATACTCAGTGGCCAGCCAGAAAAATAATATAATTTTTAACTGAATTCTCCATTTCCAGAGACTAGACTTCCACCCGCTCCTGATCGGTAAATGCAGTTTATGACCGAGATATTTCCTAATGAGTCACCTCCATTCCACTATAGCTTGTCCTATGCACCTTGTTGGAGGGTTATTCCGGCTTGTCTGAGTTCCAGTGTATAATTGTTCCACGCACTGGCCTGTGTTCCCAATAGCCCCAGTTCTTTGCTACTCCTCCAAATCGTCGTGAAAGTAACGGGATCCTGCGCTGATGAAGCTTGTGACAGTGTGGAGATGTTCTTCTCCTTTAGTACATTTAAGAGCTCATCGGTGAGGATCGATCTATCTCCCATGTCCAATATCCTATCACGTCCAACAACAATAAGGTAGCCTGCTCCAAGACACCAACTGAGCCAATGGTTGATGACTGGTAGCGTGCGATTGAGGCTTGTCCAAATTCTCGATGCTGAAGAGTAGTGATGGGAAGACTGTCTAATCCAGTTAATGAGAGTAGCATTGTGTGAATATTTTTCTCTAATAGCCTTCTGCCAGATACTAGTCTGGGTTAATACCCTCCAATGTGTAATAGCATTCAGAGCCAGATTGAAAATATTGAGATTACGGAAGTCCCAACCACTGAGCTTTCTCGGTCTAGAAAGAACCTCCCATCTACAGAGGTGATAGTGTTGAGTGTTCGAATGACTAGACCACAGAAATTGAAACATCAATTTCCTAATTCTATTTAACACCATTCAGGGCAAAGCTTCCATAGACATACAGTATACCAATTGTCCTTCCAGAACAATTTTTACCAAATTGTATCCCCCCCCCCCAGTGATAGCCATATGTTGCACCATAAATTAATCTTGTTTGTGGTTCTATTAACCAACCAATCCTAGTCTGCTACGTGCTGAGATCCAGTCTTCAAGAAGTATCCCAAATAACGGAAACTTAGTGAAAGATCAGTAAATGTGTAGGGCAACAAGGTTTTGAAAGGATTCAGCTCCAGGTCTGATAATCCTTCGAAATGGACTGAGGATTTAGTTAGATTCACTGAAAGCCCTGAGGCTTTGTAGAAGCAGCTGATGAGACTGTCGATCACTTGTCATTCAACCATGCTGGCATTTGATAAAATGAGGACATCGTCCACAAACAAGAGATGAAGGATTCTGGTCATTCTGAAAACCTTAATCCCTAATATATGTCCTTCCTCAAAACTATGATTCAGTAATAGATTGAGCCCTTCCATCACCAGGATGAATAGGAGAGGTGATAAAGGGCAGCCTTGTTTGACTCCCCTTCCGCTTTTGAAAAAGTCTGTAGCCTCTCCATTGATTAGAACAATAAAGGAGGAGGATGTGACACATGACATTATCCAATTTGTCATATGTATCCCCAATCCAACTTTGAGAAGGATCATTCTAAGAAGGTTCCAATCAATACAATTGTACGCTTTCCTTAAATCCAATTTTAGGACAAGGGCTTTCAATTTTTTTTTAATACGATGAAGACTCTCATGGGCTGTGCCAATTGCATCCTGTATACGCCTGCCTTTAAGAAAAACCATATGTTCAATGGAGATTGCATCAGAGAAAAAATGTTTAATCCGATTCGCTATAATTTTAAGAATAATCTTATAACATAAATTGCAGAGAGAAATAGGGTGATAATTGTCAAAGGATGATGGTTTATTCGCCTTTGGAATCAAGGTTAGAAAAGTGGAATTTAGGCCTCCAACAATGGAACCCATTCTTATCGATTCTTCAACCATCGCTAGCAGGTCCTCCCTGACCAGATCAAAAAAGAATATGAAGAACTCTGCAGTCCACCCATCGGGGCCCAGGCTCTTTTCCTTTTTAAAATGAAAGAGCACAGCCTTCAACTCCTCCAAGGTAACCAGACTGTATAAAACTCTGGAATTTTCCTCATCTATCATCTGTGGGAAGTAGTCGATCAACTTACATTGATCAACAATATTCAGACAATTTGTTGCTTTGTAGAAATTCTTAAAATATAGGACAAATTCTTTCTTTAATAATGTGTGCTCATTGACCGATTCACCATTTTCTCCTTTGATATCCCATATAAATTTTTTGGCTCTGTTGTGGGAGGCAAAATTGTGAAAATATTTTGTATTGCAATCTCCACTGGCCAACCAGAGTGCTCTGCTAAGCAATCTCCATTTTTCTTCCTCTTGATGAAGTAAAATGTTCCTTTCCATTTCTAGAAGCTGCAGTGTAGACTCTGCATCTTGATTAATTGGGTCACTCGTCATCAATTTAATGTGCTCCTTTATATCGGCTTCCAACTCTAACATTCTAGCTTTGTTCCTTTTGATTTTTTCTTTATACCAGTTCTTTGTAAGTTGTTTTAATGCATGTAATTTCCAAACGATTCTATGTTGGGCGCTGCCTTTGGTAACAAACCTTGGCTCGTTCCAAACCTTGGTGACAAGATCCACAAACTCTTTTTCTTCTAGCCATTGGGCATTGAATTTAAAGGGATAGTTCTTGAAATCCAACAATAAATCCAGCCGAAAACAAATGGGCGCATGATCGGAAAAAATGGGAATTCGACCCAAGTTCTGTAGATTCCGACATCTGTTAGTAACTCTTCAACAACCATAACCCTGTCAAGCCATCTTGCAATCACATTTTGGCCCATACGATCGTTCTTCCATGTAGGCATCAATTTTGGTGGCTTGATGTCTATGAGGTTTTTGGAGGAGAACAGGTCTCTATAATAATCATCTATTCCAGCACGTGTCCCTCCCCAAGCCTCTTCAGAATTAAGAATGAGATTGAAATCCCCAGCCATGATTAAATTTTTAATTGATAAAATGCCACTGTCTTCCACTGAATTCCAGAAATTTTTTTGGGCTGAGCAAGGACCATATATATTTAGTGAGGTATTCTCCCGATTATTTAAAATACTCCTACCTGTTAACAGGATGCCACCCACTGTGAGAAAAGGTGTCAGTTCATAAAATCTTGGGTCCCAAGCTACAAGTAGACCCCTAGAAGTACCCACCGAATTTACAGAGCAGATAGCCCAGGAAGGGTGGAAAATATAGAAGAAATCCCTAGCTTTCTATGCGGAAACCAGAGTTTCTTGAAAAAATACTATCTTAGGTTTCAATTGTTCCATCAATTGATGGAAGGAAGCAACTTTGAGGGTGACCCTAATCCCTCTAACATTCAGAGAGAGCAATAACATTACTTATCCCTGGCCAGGGCTTTCATTGCTCTAAGAGGCCCAATGTCAGTGGAAGAAGTAGTATTCTCTGTAGTAAATTCAGAAAATTGTGAAAGTTTTTTCCAACCGCTTCTAGTTTTTATAGGTGAGAGTTCTAGAGCTATACCCCTAGGCCACACAAAGTTTCTTCCAACATTCATCGGAATAGATTTCGAGCTAGTCGCCTCCGAGGACCCTAAGGGTTCTATAATCCTTTTCCCCAAATAGGTAGGAAGAGTTGTAGCTTCTTTGTAATCTCTACTAAGGGGTATCAATGAGTCAAGGACCAAGTTAAGGTCATTTGCATCCTCCTCAGGTTCCCTAAATCCAGGTTCTATGGTTTATTCAGTAACCTCTGGCCGAGAAGAAGAGGGAGAGGGTTCCGAAGCCCTTGATAAGGTTATATGTTTGTTTTGAGGCAGAGGGTATGTGGAAGGGCGAGAAGAAGGAGGTGAACCCGAACCAATAATAAAATTGTTGATAGACAGGGGGGGAGTAGTGGAAGGGCGAGATGAAGGATCTGAACCTGTGCCAATAATAAAACCAGAAGCCTGATCGAGGAGCTTATCCACTACCTATTCATGAGTCAATGTATCCCTAATAGGAGCAGAAGAGTAAAAAACTCCTCCTGTAAAAACGTTGTCGACAGTCTTAGAACGGGACAACCAACCCGAGTTATCCAAGGCTTCCTTTTCCCACATAGATAATGAAGAAAAAAGTGAAGGGCAGAAGAAACGTAACTTACTCGACAGTGAGTCCATGGTCTCCGAGGGTGACCTTGTTTCTGATGGGCTGAGGATAGGCATTTCACCCAGAGAATCCCCCTCCATCATATAATCCGGAGGATCTTTCTGTACCAGGGTATCTTCTGAATTTTCCTCATTCACCTTTCCACTGCAATCCCTTCGGAGGTGGCCTGTACAGTGACACCAGCTGCATCTGAAGGGGATACCCTGATAGTCTAATCTCTGTTTAATGTGCCACCCTTGCCATTCAATATCCAAGACTTCTAGGAGTCCCTCATGAATATCTATTTCCACAAAAAATCTTCCCATTTTCCTTGAGGAGTTTGTTAAAGATGATGTATCCAGAGCAATGAATCGCCCCAAGGCGTTCCCTATGGCCTTAAATGCCCCTTCATTCCAGAATTGTATACGCAGTCCCGGTAAGAGGACCCAGAGATGTCTGTGTTGGAAGTGCTCAGTTAATGGGTCAAATGCCACCCTCCACCTTTTCAACATAAGACTACTCCTACCCAGAACCAAAAACTTGTTCAGTAGAAGAGAGACATCCTCCGCGGATTTGCAGATGAATCCCATCCATCCTTTTGTAAGGTGAAGTACCTCAGAAGCATACCCAAGGATATGAACCTAGTTCTGTAGTACCCAATCCGAGACAGGTCTATCCGCTAGGTAAGAATAGTCTAGACGGCCTACCATTCCACACAAAGCCATTTGCAGGTTTCTTTGAGGCCCACATCAACCCCTAAAACCATCGTCTGAACTTGCTTGTTTGGCTTCCAAACTCGTTTTAGGATCCCATTCTGACATGATTTTAAATGTGCGTAGTTTGGTCTGTCAATTGCTGAATCCTTCTGTACATCTCTTCTAAGGTGAGAAACCAGATCAAGAAGACTCGAGGTCTGTTGAGGGCAAGTAATTGGTGAACCATCGTCAGGATAGTTAGTGTGTAGAGTAGAAGGATTCAAGGCAAAGCCTGGTAACAAGGCTGAGTAGGCATAAAAAACGCCAATAGGATGGGATAACGAAGCATTCGGTCGAGAGGGATGGACAATGTATTTTCCTGCACTGTCTGCTTTTTTGAAGATGCCTTCCTTGTACCACTCAACTTCGTCCGATAGGTTCATTAGTGAGTTGATGTCTTTAAGGATGTCAGTGTTCCTTTTAGAGTCTATAGGGTCAAACGTTGCTTTGAACCGCGCAAGAAAAGTTTAACTCCCTAGTTGGAAAGTTGATGATCAATAGACCTCTTAGTGAACAGATCTCTATTACAACCCAATCCATCTGGAACCAACAACATTTTTAGTGTTGGTCTCTATTACAAGATTGGGTAGAAACATATATTCCGCATCTTATTTTGTCTTGATATAACTATTTTCCAAATTTTATTTTGTCTTTACTTACATTATGTAGGAGTGAAATGTTGACGTAAAATGTTAACTTTGAAATTTTTTCATATATTTTTCACTTTTAAAGATATAGTTTTCCAAAAACCATAACTATAATAAAACATAAATCTTGACTTAAAATGTTAACTTTGAAATTTTTTCATATATTTTTCACTTTTAAAAATATAGTTTTACAAAAGCAATAACTATAATAAAACATAAATCTTCTAATGCTTTATCATTAAACAATAACAAAATGTAATAGAGAATAACCATTTCAAAATCTAAAATTACAATTTTAAAAAATTAAACAATTTTAATAAAAATAACATTTACAATTTTATTTTTACAACTTTTTTCTTAATTATAATTTTCTTTTCCTAAAATAAATATAAATTAAAATTAAACGTTTTACCTTTTGGTAGTTTTTTTGGTGACTTTTTCAGTTTGATTTTGCTCCAAATCCAGTGAGGAATGGTTGGATATGGCTAAGTTTGTATAATCCAAGTGACTCAAGTGTTTTTCCACACTTAAATCTATTTATACATTCACAAATACAATTTAAACAACATAAAATAACCATTTTGTCTAATCGCCAGATTTCAACCAAAAAACCCAAAAAATAAAAGATTTAGCCAACACCAAACTTATATCCATGAAAATTTCACTTTTACAAATCATTTCTTAATTATAATCTTCTTTTCTTAAAAAAAATATAAATTAAAATTAAAATTTTTAAACTAAAACTTCGATGAGTGAAAGAAAAGACAAACCCTACATAACTTAGTCATTCACACATGGTAAAACTAACTTTTATAAATCATAAATAAACTAATTAACTTTTTCTTTTCAAAATTTTCATTTAAATTTTATAAATCATTATTTTAATAATTATTTGTTTTCCAAAAATCTAATGATTGTGGATATTAACAATTAAATTTGTACAATGTAATCACTCTTTTCTCCATCAATAGTATGAGTGATTTCACAAAGTCATCATTCCATCAATTTTCTTAGTTACAGTAAATCAAAGATTCATCATTTTATCAATTTTCTTGGTTATAGTGGATAAAAAACATCATTTCATCTAATTTTTTTTTATAATTAATTATAACTAAGAATCTAATAAATTAATTATCATTAAGAATTAAGAATTTAAAGGTAGTTAGATAATGTTCTATTTTGGTATATAAGTCCATAATTTTTATAATATTACATGAATTATAAAAAACATAAATATAAATGAGTTAATTTACTTAATTTTAATAATTATTAACATTTTTGTTACCAATAATATGTGTTTAGATTATGATGATTATTGAAAAATCATATATTTTAAGTCATTAAGATTGTTATGAATAAAATGGTAAATGTTTAAATGATGATAATACAAAATTCAAGATTGCTATAAGTAAAAGTGCAAATCTCTAAACAACAACGATAATTTTTTTTGGATTTGAACATGGAGGTTACAACAACAATGAGCATGGAGATTACAATAACGATAAGAAATTTAAGATTTGAGCATGAAGGTTACAATAACGATAAGAAAATTAAGATTTGAGCATGGAAGTTACAACAATGATAAGAAATTTAAGATTTGAGTATAGAGGTTTTCACACTTAACCATCTTTCCAACTTTTCCAATAGACACTTTACTTATCACAAGAAGAACCAATATAAGTTTAGTAAAATGATGGATGAAGTTTCCATTAGAAAAGTTAGAACATTTCAAAACACACAAAACTAAATTCCAAAAAATTCATTATAAGAAATTTAAGATTACTACTAACCATCCTGAGTGTTTAAAAGATAACAATAAAAGAAATTCAGAATTATTATGAACAAAATCACAAATGTTTAGATGATAATGACAATAAACTTGTATGCTACACTCCTAATCATCAAGATATGAACACTCTGACTAATTGAGATTATTAAGAAGAAATCAAGAAAATATAAACACTATAAATAATTGAGATTATTATAAAAAATTATGTTTAATTATAATCACAATAATTTATTTTTATATATTTTAAATAATTTAAAAAATTGTAAATATTTAAATAATAATAATTTTAAAAGCATTATAAACTGATGATACAAAATTTCAAAATTTTCAATGAACAAAATTATTTAAGTATTATTAACCTATATAATAAAAAATTTCAAAATTTCTAATAAACACAATTATTAACGTTAACAACGTTAACGATGGTGATAAATCAGTTATTACTATTCAAATACATACAAATTTTTATATTTATATATATAAATAACCAGTGTTTAAATGATGATGATATTTTTTTTACAATGTAAATAAAAGAATATTATTCAAATATATAAAATTTTAAATATAAATTTACATGTTTTAAATAGTTGATATTGTTATTAATATTATTTTTTATATATTGAGAAATTTATAATAATTTAGTAGTTAATTTGCACTGGGGATTGAGTTGCTCACTCTTATTTAAGCAAAACTACTCTTCGGATTTTTTGGTGATTATAAACTCTGAGTCTTGAACCATTAACCTTTGAAGATGAACTTTTAACAAAGCATAAACTATTTTGTACAATTTGAGTGGGCATAATGATTAAGAACATGTGTTTCCTTTTAGAAGGTCATATATTCAAACCCAAAGGAGGGTAGAGTATGTACATGTTGGGCCGTTGTGATAAGACTAGAAGGGTAGATAAGAAACCTTGGCTTTTACTAAGTCACAAGTTTTTGATATATATCTAACTTACCGACTACTAACTATAATCTTGAATTATTTCCCACGGTAAAAAAACAAAACAAAAACAATTTTACATCATACTCTAAAACCAATTAATATTAATATTATTATACATAAATTTTTTTTTTTTTTTTGTAAGTAAGAAAATTGTATTAAGTTAAGTGCCTGCAATGGCTAAAACAGGGTTCCAAAATTACACAAAAAATATTCAGCTTGAGTTGCTGGACTGCCCCAACAGAGGGGAAACCAGTCCAGTCATCCTCCGAGTCACTAGTCTAAGTCTGTTGCAGAAT
>JASDQU010309521.1:3196-27679 GCA_032191745.1 Picea mariana
AGTGCTTCCATTGCACTTTTACCTGGCCGACGGCTCTGTTCCGAAGTGCTATTTCTCTCCTTTCTAGAATGCATAGAGGTTCCTCTTGGAACTCAACTTCTGGTTCCACCTGCACCAAGTTCCAATTGATCATATGAGTAGGGTCATGAACATAATTCTTTAACGAAGAGACATGAAATACATTATGAATTTTAAGATTGGCAGGAAGTGCAAGTTGGTATGCTACGGGTCTAATTTGAGCTAAGATCTTGAAAGGCCCACAAAAACTAGGTGCCAACTTGGTGCAGTTCCCTAGCTTTAGTGAACTTTTCTGTGATTTGACTTTTAAATAGATGTGGTCTCCCACTTGAAATTCCAAGTGTCTTCTTTTCTGGTCCACGTATTTTCTCTCTGTCCTGTGCCTCTTTTAAGTTCTGTTGTACTTTTCTTATCGTTCTCTCCATTTCCTAGAGCATATCTGGTTGAACCATGATTTTATCAACTGGGTTATCCTATCTAATTGGAGTCGTACACATTTTGTCGTATAGTACCTTTAAAGGGCTCATTTTAGTCGAAGTTTGGTACCCATTGTTGTATGCAATTTCTACCAAGTGCAAGTAGTCTTCCCACTTGCTTGGTTTTGTTATTACGTACATGCGAATGATATCTTCTACGATTTGGTTCATTCGTTTAGTCTCTCCATCCATTTTTTGATGATAACTCATGTTAAAATTCAAGTTAGTATTTAACCCTACAAACAATTCTTTCCAAAAGGCAGATGTAAATTTTATGTCTCTATCCGAAATCACCATTTTAGGAATACTATGCAGTCTAAAAATTTATTTCATGAATATTTCAGGGATGTTTATAGTTTTAAAAGTAGACTTTACAGGAATAAAGTGTGCAGACTTACTAAGTTTATCGATTACCACCATAATTGAGTCATTCTATTTCTGAGTTCTACGCAAACCTATGAT
This sequence comes from Picea mariana, assembly GCA_032191745.1. Classification (NCBI taxonomy): domain Eukaryota; kingdom Viridiplantae; phylum Streptophyta; class Pinopsida; order Pinales; family Pinaceae; genus Picea; species Picea mariana. The sequence goes on from JASDQU010309521.1 coordinate 4,153, forward strand.
AACATCCAATAATATAGTCTCCCATTTCCATTCCGACACAGGTAAGGGCTACAACAGGCTGATTGGATGTTGGTGTTCGACTTTTACCTGCTGACAATCTTGACACTTAGCTAAGTATTATGTTGTTTCTCCCTCATATTAGGCCAATAAAATAACTTTTTTAGTGTTGTTATTGTTTTCTGGTATCCTAAATGACCAAAATATGGTTTCTTATGAACTTCATCCAAAATTGTTGACTTTAATTCTGCCGAATCTGGTATGTATATTCTGTTTTTAAATCGTAGTAGACTATTTTTTTCCAAACTCAGATTTGTTTTGTCTAAATTTCATGTACTGTTCTATAATTCTACCATTGTTTTAGTGTAATTTTCCTCATTATTACTTGCAGTCTTTATCCTCTATTAAAGATCGCTTTCTACCCTGCTAATGCTTATTTCAAACAATCCATGAACTCTTTTGCTTAAAGAATCAACTACTTTATTTTCCTTACCCTTGATATGTCTTATCTCAAAGTCAAATTTTCTCAAGAAGGCTATCCATATTGCTTTCCTTGCATTAAGGTCCAGATGACTAAACAAAAATTTCACACTGCCGTTGTCATTCAATAAAATAAAATTTCTGCCCATTATGTAGTGTCACCACATCTTTAAGGCATGTATTACAACTGCCAACTCTAAGTCATGAGTGACGTAGTTTCGTTCATGTTCCTTTAGTTTTTGGGACTCATAACAAATAACGTGCCCCTCTTGGGTTAGGACAACACCTAGTCCTTATTTACTCACATCTACATAGACGATGAAGTCTTTGTTCGGATCTTCTACCTTTAAAATGGGTGCGTCTATTAACAATTCCTTTAAACTTATTAAAACTGTCTTGACATTTCTGTGACTAGTTAAACTTGGTTCCCTTCTTTTGTAATGATGTGATAGGATATGAAATTTTAGAAAATCCCTCTATAGATCTGCGGTAATATCCAATGATTCCCATGAATGACCGGATGTCTGTTACGTCCTTAGGGATCGACCATTCCATGATGGCTCTTATTTTCTTAGGGTCGACTACAATACCTTCTGCAGTTATTACATGTCCTAGGTACTATATCTTCTTTTGATAAAAGTCACACTTATCGAATTTAGCATAGAGTTTGTGCTTCCTTAAGATTTGCAAAACTATCATTAGGTTCTCTTTGTGTTCTTCTTCTATTTTAGAATATACTAGGATTCATCAATAAATACCAACACAAACTTGTCCAAGTACTGACTGAAAATATTGTTCATTAAACACATAAACGTGGCTGGTGCATTAGTGAGTCCAAATGGTGGCACCGCCTACTACTATTTCTTCAATCTCTGTTAAGAAATGAAGTAAGGTCATTTCATAGACTTGGAAGTTCATCTTATTTGTGATCTGTTATCACAGTAATAGAAGGTCGCTGCCACATCCGTGGCCTCTACAAAATGCCTCTCTTTGTAGCAGAAGCAAGTGGACAGGATCATGGAAGAATACAGAGACATCTTTGCCTTACCTACAGGGGTACCGACAGACTACCAAGTCAAGCATCCCATTGATCTGACCCCCGATGCACCTCTACCTAATGGGCCAGTCTATCGGCCCTCGGTGATGGAGAATGACGAAATGAGGCATCAGATCCAAGAGGTTCTTCAAAAGGGGAACATCAGACCCAGTAACTCCCCTTGTGGAAGCCCGATTGTACTGGTACAAAAGAAGGATGGGCCTTGGAGACTGTACATTGATTATAGAGCCTTGAACAAAATCACAGTCAGGAACCGCTACCCCATCCCCAAGATTGATGATCTTCTTGATCAACTTAAGTGGGAAAATTTCTTCAGCAATATTGACCTGAAGTCTAGCTACCACTAGGTTCCCATTGAACCAACTAATGTCTGTAAGACAACCTTCAAGGCTAAAGAAGGTCTATATGAATGGATAGTCATGCCCTTTGTCTTAACAAATGCACCAACAACTTTCATGAGGTGGATGGATGATGTATTCATACCATTCACCAACTCCTTTATGGTAGTATACTTGGATGACATCCTCATCTTCAGTAGAATCTGGGNATGGTCCAATACCTAGGCTACATTGTTGATTAACATGGGGTACATGTTGATCTAGAAAAGATCCAAGTCATCAGTGACTAGCCAACCGTAACCACACTGAACGAGCTTCGGAGCTTCTTGGGTCTAGCCAATTTCTATCGACGGTTCGTGTTGGGATTCTCCCATATTGCATGGGCCCTTAGCTAGGTGACCAAGGGAGCTGGTAGGGCCAAGTTTATATGGGGGAAGGAGAATCAATGGGAATTCTATGATATGAAGCATCACTTGTGCTCAACTCAAGTACTCTCCTTTCTCGATCTACAACATCCATTCGATATTGAGACTGATGCATTTGAATATGTTGTGGGTATATTTCTCACTCAAAATGAGAATTGTGTGGCATACCATAGTAGGAAACTCTCTGATACTGTCCTGAAATACCCTACCTATGACAAGGAAATATATTCCATTGTACAAGATTTTTGTCAATGGAAAGATTACATCTTGGGGAAAGAGATGATCATACACACTGATCACAAGCCTTTGCAATTCATACAGTTACAGGGAAAATTGCAGAATGACCGCCATCAAAAGTGGTCCACATACCTACAATAGTTCCATCTCAACATCAAGTATAAGACAGGTATCTCCAATTGTGTCGCGGACTACCTTAGTCGGCCTCTTGTGGCTACACTCACCACTATGCTCCAGTCCTATGGACATGAAGCATCAGAGTGGCACCAACTTTATAAGCAAGATCTAGAATTCACCACCACATATCATCTCTTGGGTACAGGCACCATTGTCACTAATTTTCACATTCAGGATGGACTCTTATGCCACCTCATACATCTTTGTGTTCCTACAAGCAAGCGTGTAAAGATGATTTGGGAAGCCCACTACAATTAGGTGGGAATACATTTTGGCATAGAGAAAACTGTGGTTGTTCTTCAGAAACATTTTTATTCGCCAAAAATTTGACACGACGTGAGAAAGTATATCAGATCTTGCACTTCCTACACCATTGCAAAGCGAACCATTAAGAAGCAAGGCTTATACACCCCTCTTCCTATTCTCGAGAAGCCATGGGAATCCATCTCAATGGATTACATGTCCCGTTTGTCATCCACCAAGCACGAGAATGACTGCATGTTTTTGGTTGTTGATTGGTTTTCGAAGATGGCCATCCTCATAGCCCTGAAGAAGAATGCCAGAGTGACAGAGAATGCCAAGATATTCTTCGAACGAGTTTGGGTCCACTTTGGGATACCATAGACTGTCATCTCTGACCGAGACAACAGGTTCCTCAACACCTTCTGGTCGATTATCAGGTCTCTGTTGGAAACGAAGCTCACAAAATCCACTTCTTTCCACCCCCAAAATGATGGCCAAAATGAGGTCATCAATCGGATGATTATGCACATCCTTTGCATGTACAATTCTAAGAATCCCCGTACATGGGATGAGAGTCTTCCATATGTCCAACAAAGCTACACCACAACTCTCCATAGTTCCACCAGCCATACCCATTTTAGGTGGGTCTACGATTCCAACCTTTGGGACCCATTGAGGTTTCACTTCCTTTTTCCACCACACAGAGAGACTCTTCTCTTGATCAGTATGCGATTGACAAAGCCACCATATTCATTGAGCGGATTCAACACATCCTCCAATAGGTCCAAGAGATTTTGTAGAAATCCAATGCAAGTACAAGCAACTCCATGATCAACACAGGGTACCACACCAGTTTCAGGTTGGCGATAGAGTCTGGTTACATTTGTAGAAGGAACGTCTCACTGAGCCCCATTAGAAGATTCTCCCACTTCGTTATGGGCCTTACACTATCACCAAGGCTATGGGTAGCAATGCTTTTGACCTCAACACTCCACCCTTCCTTGGTCTGCATCCATTATTCAATATGGACCTCCTTCGACCATATTTTTCATCGTTATTAGACACCTCTAATATCATCGAACAACTTATGCCAACAAAGATCAACCTGATTGCATGGAACAAGAATCCACCGATCAGATTGTGGACACACAGGTCAAGGACACTCGCCAACAATGGATCCAACTTTATTGGGTTGTCAAAGTAGGGAAACTCTTACACCAAGGCAAGTGGCTCACCCGGGGCTAAATCGAGTAGAATTTTTCTCACCTGACGGGGGAACTCAATGCATTGGAGATCATTGCTTCTTAAGGGGGGAGGATTGCTCCAAGTGGATATTGGTGGCCACCCAGCTATTTCAACTCGCTCCTCGTGTCCATTTTTGTTCAGCATGTCTTTTTGTACTACTTTATAATTATGAGTTCTACACTTCTGGGGTTGTCTGAAGCCTCACACATTCTCCAGGTGGATATGGGTGGTCTCTCGCCTAATCCAAGTGGCTTATTTTGTATGTTTTCATGTCATCACATCTTCTTGTACTTTTAGGGATATTTTGGGGTCCTAAACATTTTTTTTTGAATTTCCACATTCAAACTATAGACTGAGTGAGATTTTGACTAAGAAATGTGTAGCTCTCTAAAATAGCTTTCCAACGGGCTATCACATGCCTAAAACAAATGTCGTATGCAAAAGTTATGACCCTAGGAAGTTGAGGTACCAAGTTACACCAACTTACCCATAGGGCCCACATGAATATGAAAAGGGCCTATGGAGCCTCATTGTAGTCCATTCTGCAGATGGATGCACGTAGCAAGCACATCTCTTCTCAAATATAACTACCACCATTCGAGCAAGTTCTTTATTTAATAGAAGATATTGTTCACTAGATATTTTTATTATGCTTCCTATCTCTTTGTTTATTATATTCAGTATTTAATAAGTTCGCTCCACTCTTCAATCGAGATCAACTAGTTTGTTTTTTTGCTAGAAAGATTACATATAAAAAATTGTTATCTACATGACTTCCACTCATTTCTGGAATAATGTGCATACATTTTCTAGACGATTTCTTTAGAGAATTGTTGCAAATTATTGTCACCTACACAACCACTTATCTCAACGATTTGTTATCTCAACAATTTGTAAACGCAACGAGAAAAAATAACACCAGGTTTCTCTTTATTTACTATTGCATTGTTGTTGGGGTTTCCAATGTATTTCTACTACCATAAATATTAAATGCACTAAATGTTTTGAGCTTTGGCATTGGTATTTATTCGTAAGTCATCAATAAATATTAGAATCACATATAAAATATTAGAATCACATATAAATAGTTGTTTGAATGCTTGTGTTCAAACTGTTTGGCGAAATGTCCACAATGTTGAAAAAAAAAAATCAAAAAGTTTAATAGGTACATTACAAAAATGCATCCTATGCAATTTAGTTCCCTCCCCTAATTCATGATGGGGCACGTTACATTAATCCCATAATTCATGATGAGACACGTTAGCGAGGAATTGTTTTCATGTGCATAAAATCTTTATAATAATATAAATGGTATACTAATTTTTTACTATACATCTTTTGATATCATGTACGTATGGCTTCTAATATACATCTCAACGAAGTAGTGATCGTAAATTTATATCTATCAAAATAGGTATCGAGCATTGATCTTAAATTTATATCTCCCTAATTATGGAAATATTTAATGTATTTTTAAAAATTATTTAATTTTATATGATGCATCATTTCTTTTAAAAACATTACATTTAAATCAATTTAATCCTTTTTAATGTTGATAAATATCTTCAAAATATCATGTCATGAAAGAATATGTCACCTTTGTGATACCAAGAATATTGAAGATGAAAAACACTTTCTCCTCGAGTGCCACCTTCCTCACCTTCTAAATAATCAAAACTATAGTGATTTTGTAATGCTTCTCCTAATGTTTTTTGGGCATAAAAAAAAAATTATAACAAAATCTAAGTAATATCTTTACTTTCTTAAGTTCTATACATCAATTTTCATATATATATATATATATATATATGTGTGTGTGTGTGTGTGTGTGTGTGTTCGAAACATAATCCTTGGGGTTATGAACTTCACCGAATGTGAAGAGTCAAGATAAAGCAACTGATGTCGGGAGTCCAAGAGAGGAACTTGTGGTTGTGGTAGTTTTTCCATAGCATTTTCTTGAGCATTTTCTTTCCTTATGTGTGCAAAAATGTTCCTCTATACTTTCCATTATGTAGTCTTCTTAGTATTCCTCCCAATTTTTCCTAAGCACACCCTTTGGTGTCATATCTACTGAACACTCTAATATTGTCCTTTGTGGATAATATAGTCACCATTGACAAAACCAATTTGCATTCTATTGTGACCTCCTTGCAAGTTACAAAATCCAAAGTAGTACTGCTACAAACTCAAAATCTACTTCTTCATGATGTACTTGATCTAAAGAATATTCCACAAAATTATGGACTAGTACTTGTTCATAAACCTATATTTAAATATGATGAAGAATATGATTTTTCCGATTCAGATCAACAACCAACACAACAAGCACCTAGTGAGCTAGCTCCAAATTCAAGTACATACTTCAACTTCCTCTTTCCAACATCAAGGGAAGAAATCAGAATTAACAAGCACATAACTCGTCTTGAATATGGAAATGATGCCACCTTTCTTAATCTAGATTACATCGAACAGATCAGATTGTTGGATTACTTCAAGAAAGTTCACATTCTAGAGAAGATTCAGATATGCCAACATTTTTAGGAGTTAACAATGTTGAAGATCAATTCTTTGATATTCATCCTTGTGAGCATTGTAGAAAACAAAATCATCCTTTAGATAAGTGTTTCAAATGAAAGACATCTGCAAGAGTAAAGAATCATTATGGGTAGATTCATTCTTTGGAATGGTCATAAAAAAACAAGAAGATATGTCAATCATACTGACAAATCCACTTTCATGTATTAAATGGGAAATTTGTTGTCATTCCACCTTGTCCGTGATAGGGAAAAACATCAACCATTGATAGTCAAGATTAGAGTTTTGAATTTTTTTGTCTTTTCATCTTCTCCATGATAGGGGCAAAACATCAACATTGACAATCACGATTCCAGTTCTCCTTGATAGGGGCAAAACATCAACACAATCATGATTCCAGTTTTGAAGGCCTATCAGTGGAGCAACAAAAAGCAAGCATGAGAAGCTAGTGTGATTGGTTTGTGGTTTTCGAGTTTCAAATAAACCCTAATTTTCTCTTTACAGTTACCATTCGCATTCCTTCTTCAGGTGGGTGGAGACTGTTTTACACAATATTTGGAAGGACAATAATGTAGATATGGTGGGCGACTTGTTGAATCCCGTGGCTACCCAACGTGAACATAATCTCCATTGTATCCTTTGCTGAGAATGCAAGCTATATCTGTTAGAATCGTAGCCACTACCTGATCATCTGAGAATCTCAGGAGTACAGCTAATTTAAGATCCTAGATCCTCCTATAATAGTAGTATTGGAGATTTGAAGTGGCATCGCAGAATCTTCTTAGAGTTTACGAGTCTCATACAACTACTCTACAAGGTTTGAATGTCACCTTAGGGTTTATGTAGTTTCAATGGCACAGAGCCGACGCATACATGGTGACAAGAAACATGTTAGCTGGCCATGAGGATAGATGATACAATACCACTCTTCCCATCGTTTTAGCCGCATAGGCTTAGGAGCCTCCGACTGTGATTGTGAACGAGAAGAAAAATATAGAGAGCCCAGTCCCATGAAGACCTAATCGAACTGACCACAAGATAATATTTCCATCTCTGAAACAATACGGACAAGCACAAGCTGTCGTTGGTTGGCCGCCTTTTCCGTGGGGAGAAATCATTTCTAGGAGGGAGAAAATGACCGTTGGAAACCCTAGGTGGATTAGACGCATTTTCTTAATTGAATTTTCTCTCTGGATATCCAACCACGCAGCATGAATGTTGATGTCATACCTCCTCACGCATGTCTTTGAACTCATATTCACTCCCTTTAAGCGCAACAATCCTTCTGAAGAGACTTCAAGTGAACAGATTTCATTTGGTGATTTCGTAGTTCTGTACGTGGTCGTGGTCATTTAATTTGGTAGCTAACATCAACGATTTTCCTCTCTTATCCAAATTACTGCTATCCTTTGCCATTTTTCTCACACATTCTCAACGATTTCCTCATCCACAAATATTTTCCTTTAAGATCTTATTTGATTCCTCTTGTTACTGAAACTTGCATGCAAATTCAACGATCGGGATTGACAAACTCAGGGTCTCTTTCCAACGAACGTGAGAATCTTGGGTAGTGATTTTGTTCTCTACAACAGCTCATGTCATTTCTTTAGTGGATTTGGAAAGAAAAAGAATTGATTAGCTTCTAGAAATCAACTTGATCTTCTTTCATCATCTCATACTTGCATTAAAATTTATTGAGTAGCCGATGAAATCATTAACCTCTTTTTTCAACTTAGTGCAAACAATTTTGTTGTGATTCTAGCTTTAAGGAGTAAGAATGTAGCTCTGGGTTGAAATCATTCAGTAATGTTGATTTGTACAATTTATATCTCCTCACTTTCTGTTGGGTTGTTGTAAGGAATTGACAACAAGATGAAGGTTGAGGTGGTTGTAAAGTCGAAGTCGAAGTCGAAGTCGAAGTCGAAGATATAGACAACAAGTCGAAGGTTCACGTGGTTCTATCAGGTAAATTTTAAGTTGAATACATCGACAAAGGTGGAAGAGGTTAAAACTTGGATAGTTCATTTTGCTCATGTGGATCGAGTTCTCCATCTACTCCCTCTGCACCAACTTTTCCCCAAACAATCTAAATGTGTTTTTGGCGCCTGAGAAGTCGAGTACTTGGGTCACATTGTTGGCAAGGGTGGTGGTGGATCCTAAAAAGATTGAAGCTATGCAAGATTGGCCTCACCCAAAGACTCTCAAAAGATTGCGAGGATTTATGGGTTTATCAGGTTATTATAGCAAGTTTGTTAAGAATTAGGGAAATATCGCGGCACCTCTCACTCCTCTCCTTAAAAAGAATTCTTTCACTTGGAATCTAGAAACTGCTCGCTTTTCAAACCTTGAAGATGGCCATGTGCACCACTCCAATCTCGACCCTTCCTGATTTCACAAAGGCCTTTGTCCTAGAATTTGATGATTCCAGGAAAGGAATTGGCATAGTCCTTATGCAAGAGGGTCATTCTTTGGCCTTTACAAGCAAACAATTGTGAGAGCGACATTTGGGCAAATCAATCTATGAAAATAAAATGTTGGCTATTCTACATATTGTGGATCTTTGAGGCCCTTATCTATTGGGGCAACGCTTCCAAATTAAGACACATCATCAAAGCCTCAAGTATTTTCTGGAACAATGTCTTTCCTCCGCAGAGCAACAAAAATGGGTGACTAAGCTCTTTGGATATGATTATGAGATCATTTACAAGAAAGGAAAAGACAATGTGGTTGTTGATGCAGTTTCTAGAAAATGTGAATATGAAGGGTCCCTTTTTTCTTTTTCCTTCATTGTACCAAATTGGCTCCAAGTTGTTCCCTAGGACTGGCTACACGATCCCAAAAGTTTGCATCTAATACAACAATTGCAGGTCAATTCTCCATTCTTCCCCAGGGTACTCTTGGCTCACTCCAGTCTTCCCCAGGGTACTCTTGGCTCAATGATGATCTTCGATACAAAGGCCATTATTTAAGTAAACAATCAAAACTTAAATCCACTGTACTTTCTGAGCTTCATGCTACACCCATTGTTGGGCACTCAGGGTTTAAGAAAACCTATGATTGGGTCATATGTTCTTTTTTCTAGGATGGAATGAAACAAAATGTTCATAATTTTGTGGTTGAATTTGATGTTTGTCAACACAACAAGCTAGAAACAGTCAAATCTCCTAGCAGACTACAACCGCTTCCGATTCCACCTGCTATTTCGTGGGATATCTCTATGGATTTTATTGTAGGCTTACCTAAATCAAGTAATAAATCAATCATCATGGAGGTAGTTGATTGTCTTTCCAAGTATGCTCATTTCTATGATCTTCAACACCCATTTACTACCTCCACTGTGGATCAACTTTTCATGGATCATGTCTTCAAGCTTCATGGCATGCCTCATTCTACTAAAGGCTGTGTGGAAACCTACTAAAAACCTAAAAGGTGTGTGGCAACCTACTAAATACCGAATGAAGGTTGACTGGTAGTCGAATGGTAATCCAACTTGGTAGTCCACTAAAACAGAATCCCAAGATTCGTAGGATTTGTAGCCAATGATCTATGTGGATCTGTAACCATATTTGGGTGCATTTTCTTTAGGGTTTTCCCACTGTAAATACTATAAAGAAGGTATGTTTTAATGTTGTGAAATCTAATGAATGAAAGACTAATCTCTAATCAATAATTGTCAAGGTTTTTGGTCATGCAGATGTAAGTCGAATTAGCTACAAAGTTAATCTTGTGTAAATCAAGAAGGTATCATATCGATTGTGTCTTAGGTGTGGACCAAGATTAGGAATGTAACATTTTATTCCGAATGAATAAGACAACAAGACAGTAGAATTCTCAAGGAATGTGTAATATTCTATATATAGAATATGATACAGGACATAAATATTTAGCTAGAAAGGGAAGATAAAGAACAGTATAACTAGAACAACACCACAATAATACCAGAATAACACGAGGAAGAGAACTTTGATTACTGAGAGCAATGTTCACTTGCCTCTTCGAGGGGGAAACCTCCAACAGAGAAGAGTTCTATTACAATAATATTCAAGACAAAACTTATCATACCCTCTACTCATATTTATACTAAATATGTCTATCAAAAGAACAATCTAGAGGACGATCCTTCTAGAAGCGAAAGATTCTATTAGGTTTTCTTACATTTGACTTATGCTTCCTTATTTCTAGGCCTTATTAATATTGACCTTTATTACATGGAAATATATTATTCTACCTACGTGAGGGGTTAGGTCCCTAACATGTCCTCCCCCTTAAAAACAACCTTTTCCTCAAGGCTTGAGATGAGGAAATTGTTGCAGAATGGTAGTTGGTTCCCAAGTGGCATCTGTTGGAGTTGTATCTTTTCATTGGACTAACAATTCCTTGATGGTTCTCTAATGCATATGACGCTCACGCTGGTCCAAAAATTATTGTGGTTGTAGCCAAATGCATCATTCTTCTTCGAACTCACGAAGGTTGGTTTGAGTTTGGGACTTAGTTCGAATCACCTTATTTAAGTAGGAAACATGAAAACAACATGGAGCTTAGAATGATTGGGCATAGCTAACTGATAGGACACCTGTCCCACACACTTGAGAATGGTATAGAGACCATAAAATTTGGGCGCCAGTTTTTCACAATGGTCAATCTTGAGGGAATTTTGCTTGTGAGGTTGCAGTCGAAGAAACACCTGATATCCTTCTACAAATTGACATTCATAGCGACCTTGACCTCCTTGTTGCTTCATGCGATTCTGGGCCATGAAAAATTCTCTTTGAGGGTATGAAGAATAGCCTCTCAAGCTGTAAGCGTTTGGTCAACCGCGTAGACCTTCGAGACACCTGGGAAGTATGAGAGAACTTAAGGTATCTTTTTTCCATATACTGCTTCAAAAGGAGTCATGCGGTAGATGCATGGTAAGAAGTTTTGTACAACCACCAACTAGTGGTAACCATTGAGCCCATTGATGTTTCCTTTCCAATGCAAAAAACCTCAAATACGTTTCCAAAAATTTGTTGACAACTTCAGTTTGACCATCAGTCTGGGGATGATAAAAAGTGTTGAGATGCAATTGTGTGCCTTGTATCTTGAACAGTTCTTTACAAAAATTGCTAGTGAACGTTAGGTTGCGATCAGAAACAATAGAATGAGGCATGCCATGAATATTGAAGACCTGATCCATGGAAAGTTGATCCACAATGGAGGTTTTAAGTGGGTGTTGAAGATCACAGAAATGAGCATAATTGGAAAGAAAATCAACTACCACCATGATGACTGATTTATTCCTCGATTTAGGTAAGCCTACGATAAAATCCATAGAGATATCCCACCAAATAGCAGGTGGAATCGAAAGTGGTTGTAGTGTGCCAGGAGATTTGACTGTTTTTCCCTTGTTGTGTTGACAAACATCACATTCAACCACAAAATTATGAATTTCATGTTTCATACCATCCTAGAAAAAAGAACGTTTGACCCAGTCATAGGTTTCGGTAAACCCTAAGTGCCCAATGGTGGGTGTAGAATGAATCTTAGAAAGTACCGTGGATTTAACTTTTGACTCTTTACTTAAATACAAACGACCTTTGTATTGAAGCTCATCATTGAGCCAAGAGTACGCTCAGGAGACTGGAGAATTGACCTACAATTGTTGTATCATATGCAAACTTTTAGGACCATGTAGCCATTCTTGATGAACAACTTGGAGCCAATTTGGTACAATGAAGGAAAGAGAGAAAAGGGACCCTTCATCTTCATATTTTCTAGAAAGTGCATCAGGAAGCACATTTTATTTTCCTTTCTTGTAAATTATCTCATAATCATATCCAAAGGGCTTAGTCACCCATTTTTGTTTCTCTAGGGAGGAAAGGCATTGTTCCAGAAAATACTTGAGGCTTTGATGATATGTCTTAATTTGGAAGCGTTTCCCCAATATATAAGGGCGTCAAAGATCCACAACATGCAGAATATCCAACATTTCCTTTTCATAGATTGATTTTCCCAAATGTCGCTCTGACAATTGTTTGTTGGTAAAGGCCAAAGACTGACCCTCTTGCATAAGGATTGTGCCAATTCCTTTCTCGGAATCATCACATTCTAGGACAAAGTTCTTTGTGAAATCAGGAAGGGTCGGGACTGGATTGGTGCACATGGCCATCTTCAAGGTTTGAAAAGCCTAAGCAGCTACTGGATTCCAAGTGAAACAATTCATTTTAAGTAAAGCAGTGAGAGGTGTCACGATATTTCCCCAGTTCTTAACAAAATTGCTATAAGAACCTATTAAACCCATAAATCCTCGCAATCTTTTGAGACTCTTTAGGTGAGGCCAATATTGCATATCTTCAATCTTTTTAGGATCCACCCTTACATTTCCCTTGCCAACAATATGACCAAAGTACTCGACTTCTGAGGCACCAAAAACACATTTAGATTGTTTGGGGAAAATTTAGTGCCGAGAGAGTAGATGGAGAACTCGATCCACATGAGCAAGATGGGATATCTAGGTTTTACTATAGATGAGGATATAATCAATGAAAACTAAGATAAACTGACGGAGAAAAGGATGGAAGACATGATTCACGAGGCTTTGGAAAGTGGAGGGAGCATTACACAATCCAAATGGCATGACAAAAAACTCATAGTGGCCCTCATGAGTTCTAAATGCAGTCTTAGGAATGTTTACCTCGTTCATACAGATCTAGTGGTTGCCAGGACAAAGATCAAGTTTAGTAAAGAACTGGGCACAACTCAATTCATCCAAGAGGTCATCAATGACAGGAATGAGAAATTTGTCTTCAATGGTGAGTTTTTTTAGGGTGCAGAATTCAAGACACATGTGCCAAGAAATTATTTCTTAAGGACCATGATCACATGAGAAGAGTAGGGGCTCATACTAGGGTGGATAACACCTACGTTGAGAAATTCTTGAACAATTTTCTCAATTTCATTTTTTTTGGAAAATGGATGACGATAGGGACAAATATTGGGAGGAAGGCTTCCTGAGACAAGGGAATGGAATTATCATGAACAACATGGGAAGGAGGGAGTCCCTGGGGAGTGGAAAAAACCACTTGATGTTTAGAGAGGATGGATTGGAGGTCCTGCAACAAAGAGGGTGTCTCAGTGTCTTTTATGGCACAAACTTGGGAAATAATGCAAGAATGATGCTTTTCTATAAGCTTTTCCACGCGATCGGAGATGATTATCTCGAGGGAACTGGCGATGATTCCTTGGAACTTATATTGTTGTCCATCCGCGTGAAATTGCATTGTTAATTCCTTAAAATCCATGAGAATGGGACCCAAACTCCTTATCCATTATGCACCGAACACAATGTCACAACTGCACATGTCAATAGAAAACATATGATATTTCATGTGGTAATCACCAATTTGGAGACACTTTTTCACAATGCACTCTACATTTCATGGACAAGCCATTGACAATCATAATTTTAAAATTATTGATGACACAGATATAGAAATTAGTTTCTTGGGAAATGCGAGGATGAATAAAATTATGGGTGCTTCCACTATCAACAAGAATGACGACCTTCGTATGCTTAATGTAACCAATTATCTTGAGGGTTTGGGGAGAAGAGAATCTAGTGAGAGAATTTAGGAAAATGATTGGTTTTAGTTTGGGAGGGGTTATGTCAATGGGTTCAAGTGACACGGACACAAGGGGAGACTCAACATCATCTTCCAAAACATTCTCCGAGATATCCATAAAAATATTTTGTTCCTTACACTTGTGCCCAAGAAAATATTTGTCATCACAATTATAACAAAGGCCTTTGAGTTGGCATTCAACCATTTCGGCCCTGGTCAATTTATGGATATTTAGCGGAGTAGAAGGAGGAGTGGGAGTCATTGGTTTAGTGCGAGGAATAAAGGAGGGATTTTGGTTTTGAAAAGAGACAACCTTTTGTGATTCCTTATCTCTTTTTGTAGCATTCACGCAACTCTGAGGCTGAGCCATGACGACATGGGAACAAATCTCATCCTTGAGGCCACTAATAAAGCATTCTCGAAAAAAAGAATTAGACATGCCCTCTGTACGAAAATACAATCGCTCAAAAGAGGCTATAAAGTTTTCCACTATGCCAGATTGTTTCAACTTTTTCAAATGACCTAAATAGTTGGTGTCAGTTTCAAAGCGTTCATAAAGCTCTACCACGAAGTGTGTCCAAGCCACATACCGTTGGCGGGCTTTTTTTCCCCATTTCCACCATTGCCAATGTTCTTGATCTAGATGGAGAACACCATGCCAGATTTTGGCCAACTCATTTGTAATTCCATACAAAGAGAAATAATGTTCCATTTGAGTCACCCATCCAGTGGGATCCGAGCCATAAAATTTGGTCACATCGACACATGGAATATGTAGGTCACGCTGAAAATTTTTGGAATGAGAGGAAGTTTCACCTTCGGTTTGCAAAGGTGGGTCGGATGAGGGAAGATCTACAGGGATATGCATCTTGGTGCAGATCATCATAGTGAAGGATTCAAGCTGGGTAGAAAGGTCTTGTTTGAGGTGATCTATTTTGGTGTTGATGGAGGAATGCATGTTTTTATTGACAGTGTAAATATTGTCACTGCATTGTCTCACTTGTTGTTGGTTTTTTGTGAAATTAGAGTGAAAGGCATTGAAGCGAGCTTCCAAGTCTTGGCTACGGGTGTGAGCCATGATGAAGAGGGAACATGAAAAGCGGCGGGTGGAACCACATAGAAAATGGGTTATGGGTGAAGTGTATCACAATGATCAGGGCGATGAGTTGAATCCAATGGGGTAAAGCCCAAATATGGTTGTTGGAAGGGGTAGGGTCCACGAAAAAACAAAATTGCTAAAAAATGATATATGTGAGGGGTCCAATAGTAGTACTCGGCCCAATATCTCAGGGAACCAACTAAAGAGGATAGATTGTTTCCTTAGTCATACTACCCCACTACCCAGGTAATAGAGAGTATCTTCCTGATTGTTGTTGTCAGTGGCACTATAGGAGTCATTCGGTCGATCGATTTATCTATGGAGGACTTCAGGATATCTAGGTCGATCCGTATACAGGTGTTGTTTTATGTGTTACCACTCGAAGGGGTACCGACAAGGGTGGCCAAAGATGTGCGCTTAAGTACCACTTGTGCTTCCCATGTGTATGAATCCCCGATCGTGGGTTTAAGCATGTAACGACAAATCTTTGTAGCTTAAAGACGGTGAAATATGTCTCTACCCTGAAAAAAAAATTAATCCACAATTTTCTATCGAGGAAGGTGCTTTGATACCACTTGTAATATTCCAGATATAAAATAGTATGCAGAACATAAATAATTAGCTAGAAATGGAAGATAAACAATGATATAACTAGAACAACACCACAATTATACCAAAATAATACCAAAATAAAACCAGAAAGAGCACTTTGATTACTAAGAGAAATGTTCACTTGCCTCTTCGAGGGGGAAATCTCCAATAGAGAAGAGATATATTACAATAATATTCAAGAAAAAACTTTTCATACCCTCTACTCTTATTTATGCTAAATATGTCTATCAACGGAACAATCTAGAGGAAGAAACTTCTAGAAGCAGAAGCTTCTATTAGGTTTTCTTACATTTGAATTATTCTTCCTTATTGCTAGGCCTTATTAATATTGACCTTTATTACATGGAAAGATATTATTGTACCTACGTGAGGGGTTAGGTCCCTAAGAGTCGTAAGTTGGAAATATTTAAACATAGTTTTAAAGAATTCCAAGCAGCTCGAGAATAGAGTTCAAAAAATTCAATGGCCATAATTTTGAGCTTTGGAAACTTAAAATTGAAAATCTCTGTGTAGATAGAGAACAATGGAAAAAATTATTTTTAGGTACCATTTCGATTGGTATGTTGATGGAATAATGGAAGAAACTAGAGAAAAGGGAAAGGAGTACGATTCAACTTTGTCTTGCGGATTCAGTACTGCTAAATGTATGAGGTGAAGATTCAACCAAGAAACTCTGTGACAAGTTGGGATCTTGTACTAGTCCAAATCCCTAGTAAATAATTTGTTTCTCAGAAATAAATTGTATATAAATAATTATATAGTAAATAATTTGTTATATAAATAATTATATAACTGTGATAATTTTCACACCATACTTATCTCAACATTAATATTGATCATATTGCAAATTGATTGGAAAATGTTAAAGAAAGAAAATAAAATCTCCATTAAAACTTCATTTCAATCGAAAATGTCATATTCAATTACAGAACAAAAGAGTTACAAATACCGACAAGCAATGTCTTTATGTGATTATCTTTTCAAAACTTTCTAATTCGCTGAAACCTGTTTCATTGCATTTAATCCATGAGGTTCAAGCTCCTTATTCATGGGCTGCTTAGCCGCAGCTTCTATGTCATCTGCCTTATTTTCATTTATGGGGAGCATTAGGTGAGAGTTGGGAAGCACTTCCGAACAATTTTTATCCGTTGAGACTTTATTATCCTTCAATTTTCCCCACAGAACAGAGTACAGCCCTATTACGATCATAGCTCCTCCCAGCACACTGTATTCAGAGCATCAGTGCAACTAATTAGCACTTCAAGCCATATAATTTATAGCAACTACTAAAATCTGCATTGGGGAATTGAAAAAGAAATTTGAAATTACGAACCTCCCCAAATAGATCTTCTCAGAGACAATAATAGATCCCATAACTGCCACGATTATCATCCTCAACGGACTGAATGCTGTGGTAAATACCGGTCCTTTTCCTTTTACGCGCATGCACAGACCTTGCACATAATATGCAATTGCTGACGTCACCACTCCCTGCGCCCAGCAATTTTAATTACTCTACGCTATATAAATCACTTTCATATGCAAACTCCCAAGATTAAATTCATGTTCTAACAGAAAAAGAAAACAAACGTACAGAGTACACTGCAGTTAAAAGGTTAACGTTCCATCCTATCGACCACTGGGAAGGATCACGTTCGAAAGCTAAGCCGATAACGGTTGCCTGTAATGTTCCGATAAAACATATTAAGGCTGCAAGAGAGAGGTGAGCAGAATACTGTTTGAGGATGTGACCCTGCACATTCAAAATCCTGAATTAGAATACTGATTCAAAATCCTGAATTAGAATATTGATAAGTTGTTTACAGTCTTAATAATAATAATAATAATAATTTATTTTTAAGGTTATCGCCAAAATTGTTTACAGTTGACAAAAGAAACAAACACCAAATTGATGTATGATACTTTTGTTTGTACGACAAAGAAAGCACACTAAATGGATATATGATACCTTTATTTATACAACAGAGAAAACAAATACCAAATTGATGTATGATACCTTATTTATTCGACAAGAAATATTACCATTAAATATCTATATAAAATCAATCCACTGTAAATTCAAACAAAAATCAATAACAAATATATACAACTAATTCTAAAGAACCTCCCTGGGACGTGAATAAAAAATATCATATTCTATATGATCACCTGTAGGATAAAGAAGACGGACCACGAAAGAGTGGCTGTAAGAGTCAAAACGGTGCCCACGATCCAGTGTTTATCACCAGTGGCAGTTGCTGGTGGCGGAGATGTCTGGTTATCCTTTTGGGATTGGTGATGTAGAGACCAAAACATCTTAACAAGAGGACCTCTGTATAACGTCATCAACATTACTCCCCCTACGGACACAATCGTTCCCAACAACTTTGCTGCACCGCGTACCCTTTTTACATTCACTGTCTCAATCCTACGCGAATACATATATCCCATAAGACCATGGAAAAACATAAAATTTACAAGTGTCTGTGTATTTGATGTAGAGGTTTGGAGGGAGTGATGTGATTTGTTTACCTCAACAGGACAGCAAGCACGAAAGTCATACACGGGAGTATATTAATCAGTGCACAGGAATATGTCGGAGAAGTTAATTTCAACCCCAGGTAGGATAAATTCTGGTCTATGCATGGCCTGCAGACATGCATTAAGAAGAATTCATATTTAAGTTTAACCACTCCCCAAGAATGTTCACAGAATCAAACAGAGATGGAGTGGATAATATGAAAGAGAAGCAGTCTGCCATGAAAAAGAAATAATACATACCCTAACAAACCCATGACAAAAATTTGGCAGAATACGTAAAAAGTGAGTTTGGGTCGCACCTTCCTGCAATGCATAGTAAGTTGATCGTAAGAAAAAGCAAGATCAAGATGAACTGTAAGTTAGTTGTAAGAAAAAACAATATCAGGGTGAATTACTCTATTAAGAAGGTTTATTTAAATTAATTTGATCTTTTGTCTGATATATATGGATGGAGTCTTGTTTTTTTAAGAGATTGGGGAGACTTTGAAGGAAGAAAATCTATTTCAAAAGATCCAACACGTTTTCATATACACAATATATATTTTATATAGATTTAGGTCTAACTTTGAAGAAACCATGCTCTGATTCTAGATACTCATCTGATACTATTTACAAAAAAACATTAAACGTTATAAAGACTCTTGTCCAAAACTGACAAAACATATCAGAGAGTTTGCAACTTTGAAGAAGAGTTCCAACAACACAATAAGCAATTTGAAACCGTTATTGGTACAACTATTCATGATTCCAACTTAAAAAGTTCCGAGCAGTAATCTGTACGATGGATAATGTTTACTTTTCAGTAAAACTACAGGAATCTGTATGATGGATTCTGAAGAAAACTTAATTTCATTTGAACATGTAAGGACATGAAATGTTAAGAATATGTACGAAAATGCATTAATACCTTTCGAAGAACAAAGCAAAAGGAGCAAGGACAAGTGTAGCAGAGGCCTGTCTGTACACAACTAGAACAAAGTGACTCATCCCTCTGTTCAGAGAAACTTTACTGATAATAGTCATGCCCGCATATCCAAACTGCAGGGATATCATTGCTACATAAGGCGTTGAATCCTGAAGTATCCCCATTGATAATAAAATCAAATGTGGAAGAACCTCTTCAATGCCCTTTCTTTCCTGAACCCCTTCCCTGTCTACAAGTTACCAATCACTACTGGAGCTTCTCCTACTCCCTGCTATGCACTCGAAGAGAATTACTTTACTTTAGTCCCTGCTACGCATATTTATACAAAAAAACAAAAGCCAAAGGTGTAGAATTTGGGAATCAACAGTGTTTGATTAATTTACTGGATAGCAGAACTTATCCAGTTGCAACCAATTGTCTTTCAATTATGTTTTCCAGAAATTAATCATATGCGGGGATTTTGCCTCTAGGATATCGGATTTATTGCCTAATTTGATTCATCCACTTTCAATAGGAATGGAGGACGAAAAACTGTTCTAAAATATAATAAAGCAATCGATAGTGGAAACTGACTCGGTAGAGTAACTAATATTGCGATAAGTGGGCAAAGCAAAAAGCAGATATGTGCACACTGAGTCCTACGTGGGAAGTGTTGGGACGTGACGAGTAAGGATAAGGCGATTTTGATGGCACAGATTTGATGGAATCCACATATATGGCATTTAGAATTTTTAGTGGGGAATATTATTGGAATTGTGCAGAGCTTCTTTTTAAAGTACTTGTCTATACGGAGCACGCTTCTTCTCTTTTTTTCTTTTCTTTCAAGTACTTGTCTATACGGAGCACGCTTCTTCTCTTCTTCTTTTTTTTCTTTCAAGTACTTGGCTATACGGAGCACTCATAATTCATAGGTTATACTCAAGTTCTATGAATGACATATATAGTTTTCTTCGATTTTAATTTAATTTAAATATTGTACAAAAATTTAAGGATTTGATCGTTAAAAATTTTGGAGATATAAATATTTTAATTTACAATTTTTTGAATTTGAATTTGTTAATTTTTAAGAAAAAACACATGTTCTTAACTATTAAGCCCACTTAAACTATATATAAGTACTAGAAGTACAAGTACTTAAACTTAAGATTTTTAGAAAAATATTGTATTGAAGAAGCTAATTTTTTTTAAAGATAAATATTTTTATAATTTTAATTATTATATAAGGAAATTATTTTTATTAAAAGATAAATGCTTTTAATCATTTTAATTATTATATAGTTGATATATTGATATATACTTTTTTTAATTTTGATGTACTTATATAATTGATATATTTATATATATAATTAATTGTTTTTCAAGTTTTATATAATTTATATATATTTTTGAAAAAAAATTGGTGAAAAAACTTAGGTATGATTTTATAATAGAATTTGAAATTAACTAAACATCTTTAATGAGACTCAAATTATCTTTTTAAATTAATTAATATTTTTATTTTGTAAATTAGTATATTTTTTTTTAATAAAATTAACTTTTTGAATTTTTTTATTAACCGGTGTTTTAATGTGTTTTAGGATATATTTGTATTTTTGTTAAAAAAATTTAGTCTAAAAACTATTTAATTTAATTGATGGTACTTTGTGTAAATTTGTTAAATAGTATAGAGAATTGTTTTTTTTTTTTTGCATAAAATTCAAAATAGTTCAAATATTTAAATTATTTAACAACTCTTAATTATTTGATGATGATGGTTAACGTTCATTGAAAGCAAAAGTGGTATATTTGATTTTAAGAAAAGTAAGAGATTACTTGGATTTCTCTTTAAAATGTTGTTTTCATGCTTTAAAAGAATCAAGATAAAAAAGATACTTTATCTTAAGTTTCTTTTACCCTTTAATTCTTTATTACACCATAGATTCTTTTTAGATTTAGCTTGTATAATATTTTTAATATCATCCATAGTTTATCAAATAATTTTTTCTTTTATTTTTCAATAATTTAACTAAGACTTGACATTATTATACAATCCCCTAATCATTATTTATTAAAAAAAATTATTGTTTTTAATTTTTTTTTAATTGATTTTTTAATAATTATATTACTATAGTGTAAAGTATATTATTTTCTTATGTTTTAAAATTTTAAAATTTAATAATAGTAAGAGATATAAGTTGTAATGATTTCCTTAATTTGATAGTACCCTATTTGCAAAGTAAAAGTATTTATATTTATGATATATTAATAATGATGATTATTTTGGATATGAATTTTATTTTAAGTATTTATATTTATGATATATTAATGATGATGATTATTTTAGATATGAAATTTTTATTTTATTTTATTGTAATGTTTTTATTAATATTTACTATATATTAATAATGATGATTATTTTGAATATCAAGATTTTATTATTATTATTATATTGTAATGTAATTATTACGATAATTCAGTATCAAATTTCTATGATGAATATATTAATTGCTTATATTATAGTGTTTTATTTGTGAAAAGTTATTATTATAATATATTTTGTATATAATAATTTTGTAGAATACATTGTTTTTTTATGATAAAAAAAAATAGATTACATTTCTATTTCTATTTTCCACATATTTTAGATTAAACAATTATAGTGAATATATTAATGAGTATTTTCATAAATTATCTTGCATAATATAGTTTATATTATAATAATGTTGTAATTATTTTTAATGAAAGATTACTATATGTTACATTGTAATAATTTTGTATTTGTGAAAGGTTATTATTATAATATATTTTATATGTAATAGTTTTTCTAAGATGTGGTAGAGTTTTTATATTATTTAATTAATTAATTTATTTTTATTATTATTATTTTAAGCTATTTATAATTATAATATATTAATATTGGAAAAAATACATATGTCCATCTACTAGTGTGTTGATTGGGAAACGAGACCAAGAGAAGAATAATTGTTACTTGAGGTTAATTTCCCTGTGTTTATCAAAAAATATTTTCTCTCTGAGCTAGATAACAACCAAGAAAACTAAAAAGCTTCTCTACAATAAGCTCATAGTTTAATTAGTGTATATGTCTAAATCCTATATGATAAATTGATAAAACCAGATAACATAGCACAAGGAAATTAAACTTGAGGAGAGGAGACATTGTGCTTTAGAACTTGATGGGTGCTTTTTCTTGGTTCATTGAAATTGAATCCTATTGTATTTTCTACCAGGAGGGAGACTTTTTGGTCTACTTCTTTAATATGTAGTTGGAGATGTTCCAATTGCAACGACATTTCACCAATGCACGTGTGCATGTTTTTCTTGACTCTACCCAAGAAAGCCTTAATGTGGCAGTAAACATCAATAGTACGGTAATATGTTTTTCTTGAGATTGTGAGGACCTTTTGTATAGTATCCAAGCAGTGAGCTCGACATCAATGTCCTTGTCTAGTGTTCAGAATCTCTCTAAACAAACATCATCCTCCACGATTCAATCAGTGAGCTCGACATCAATGTCCTTGTCTAGTGTTCAGAATCTCTCTAAACAAACATCATCCTCCACGATTTATAGTTCTACATGAATTTCAGGGGAGTGTGAAAATTCAAGTTCTCTTCTAGTACCATAACCTCTTGTTGACACATGGAAGAGGCATTTTTTTTTACAATGGATGCGACCCCTCCACCTTGGACCTCATTGTTGGTTGTGGAGCCTGATTATCTTCCTGATGCAGAGGTTCTTTGCTTTCAGCCGTGTCTATACCCCATGAAGTATTTACACCCCAGAAGTATGTACACTCTTCCACGCGGGGGAGTGCAGTGTATATGTAATTTCATTGTAAATCTGGACCGTTCATTATAAGGTCGCAGATCTAACGGTAGAGATTATGTTAGGGTTTTTTTCCCTAGAAGGCAACCCTCTTTTATGAGGGAAATGTATTGCGGCTATTGATTTGATGGTGAAGATTGTAGTCTGAGCGAGGAGACTGTGAGAGAAAGAAGAGGAAGTTACAGCGGGTTT
>JASDQU010309521.1:27921-39854 GCA_032191745.1 Picea mariana
GTAACGGAATTCTAAAGTTTCACTCTATTTTTAAATCATAGTAGCATCTTAAACTTACATGGGAATACGGATAATGTTGTCTGTTCCACCGGGTAACGACATCCAAGTCGACAACCTCCCTTGTTGAGAAATAACACGCAGAGCCATTTCAGAGGGCTTC
Organism: Picea mariana; assembly: GCA_032191745.1. Classification (NCBI taxonomy): domain Eukaryota; kingdom Viridiplantae; phylum Streptophyta; class Pinopsida; order Pinales; family Pinaceae; genus Picea; species Picea mariana. The sequence goes on from JASDQU010309521.1 coordinate 28,082, forward strand.
ACAATGAAAAAAGAAAACTCACTCAACCCTAAGAGAAGCTATTTCTATGCAGATTTAATGATGAGGGTACAAAGGTTGGTCTAGCCATGTGATGGGGCAGAGTTGGCATGATTAGATTGGAGGAAGGGTCAGGTGAAAACCATTAAAACACGCAAACGCAAGACCTTCATTAATGGCATATGCATAGCTTTAACTCCTTCATGACAAGTAAACCATTCTTCCCATGTCAAGAAAATGAGCATTTAATAATAGTGCCTTCGTGACACGACTAGTTAGGACACGTTCACTCCAACTGTTTCATTACAGTTAACATATTGTTCAAATGAAGTCTTTGTTGAGACATAGTTTAGTTAAGACAGAGTTAAACGAGGATTAGTGTGGGATTTCGTTACTCGAACTCTTTTATGTAAATGGACTGCAAGATCACTAACTACAAATAATTCATAAAGGGTTCCATTTAATGATTTGGAACATACCAAATGGTGCCAAGTGTCTTATGAGTAAGCCACTTATATTCTACTAAAGGGTATAATACCGACCCCGTTACTTGATATGTAGTATATGAATTTTATNCGCTCAAACATAGAAACTCATGTTTAAGGGGAGATTAGGACTATAAGTCCTCAGTCTGAAATACTATATGTGTGTGTGTGTGTGTGAATTATGGTGAATTATCCATATAAGTTTTATGTTCAAAGTAAATTAGACTGGTGTAGAAATGTCATCGTGTGGTATTCAGAACATAAGATACCTCACAAAGATTTATAATAGGAATGAAGATTACCTTCTCTTATCAACGAATCTATTAAATTAAATTGGAGATTAATGTACCATAGTTTTTTTTTTTTATGGAAAAATTGAGGTACATTACAACCTCATATTTGAAAGGCTTGATGCCATGGGGTAGGCATCATTGTTGGCTGACACAGAGATCTCTTCCTTGAAGAAGAGAGCTGATGATTTAGGGCTATGGGTGCGGTGTCTTTGGTAGGTCTAGCCGCTAGACGACCTCTGCTGAAATCAAGTTATTTTGACTATCGATGTCGACAATGAAATGAATCGAAGCCCTCTTGAACCACATCTGTGATTGAAAGAGGCGTTCTCCTTGCTCTGGTTCTTTTGGTTCACTTGGCCAGACTTTGGTGGTAGCGACTCTGGCACTGGGTTCAACATCGATAATCCACTTCCCTCCTTCATGACTTGACTTGTAATCAGAATCAACCTCTGACTAGGAATCCTTCATCTCGGCCACGAGGGACTACTTGGAGCATCATTTGTTGGTGTTGTGCCTAGGAATTTTATGGTACTCACACCATTTTACTATGTCCTTCTTCATCTTTTCATTTCCCTTCCTATGTTGTGGCTTCGACGAATTTTCCTGAGGGTGGCCACCTCGACTTGGTCCTTTGTTGTGTGGGTTCGAGCTGCCTTTTCCCTGCTTTGGCTGTGAGGGGTTTGCATATCCAAACTCTCATCGTTTCTACTTAAATTTATGCTCGATATTGAAAACATATCTATAAGTTGTGACAACGAGGCGATGTCTAGGAACTCCATTTTTGTCTGAATGTATCAATGCAATCAACCGTGGTATTTGAGCACCAGATGATGCTCATAATCTTTGATACCCAATTTGGTGCATAGGGTACATGGAAAATATTGGTGAACTCTGGTACTATTTGGTTCCTTTCTTGATGTAAGGTGGTCCATCTGGTGTACTAGTCCTCGTATCTTCCAACAAGGTAGTATTGTTCTTTAATGGCATCCTAGAAGGAATCCCATGTAGGGGCCACAACAAAAATTGAAGATTCCTCCATGACCCTTTGCTCAGAGTAAGTATCCCACCAGTATTTCACATGGGGAATGACCTTGAGGAGTGAAAAAGTAATATTTTCCCTATAGTAAAAATTGTGGACAAAAAAATATCCTTCGAGCGGATTCAACCATTTATCTACAACATTTGCGCTTATCAGTCCTTCAAATAATGGAATATCAAAATTTACTTGTACCTTGAAGGGGCTTGCATGGTCGCTTGACAAAGATGCTTCTCCCATCGGCAGCCATCAAAGGATACGCATGAAGTTGTCCATCATTTCATTCCTTTGTCACGTGATGGATTCCTCGAGCAACATTTTAATAGGATCTCTTGCTCCATCATCTTTCTTTTCGTCTCCCATGGGCTGTTATCGGGCTCAGCGCGACCGATCTAGTAATGGCTCGATGGCTTCGAGTCCTAGCTTCTTGTACCCAAACCTTGTTGGGGACATGCACAAAGAAAAATAAATGAAGAGTAGATCGCTCTGATACCACTGATCTAGATTGAGAAGCGGAACGAACTGATTAACAGAATGAATATAATAAACACAGAGATAGGAAGTATAACACAAATATCTAGTGAACATTATCTTCTATTAAATAAAGATATAGGATGAAACTACAAAACTGCAGAACTGAAACTTGTTCGAATGGTGGTAGCTATCTCTGAGAAGAGATGTGGCTTTTACGTGCATCTGTTTGAGAAGAATGGATTACAATGAGGCTCCATAGGCCCTTTTAATATTATTCATGAACGTCAAAACCCTAGACATCCAAAAACCTTACCCTAGAAGGTGAAACACCAAAAATCATGTGGGCCCTATGGGTAAGTTGGTGTAACTTGGTACCTCAACTTCCCAGGGTCATAATGTTTTCATATGACCTCATTTTGAGGCACGTGATAGCTCGTTGGAAAGGTATTTCATAGAGATACACATTTCATCATTAGACTCTCACTTCATCTACAGTCTGCCTATGGTGAGCCAAAAAAACAATGTTTAGGGCCCCAAAATAGCCCTGAAAGTACAACAAGATGTGTTAACATGAAAACATACAAAATAAGCCAGTTGGATTAGGCGAGAGGCCACCCGTATCCACCTAGATAATGTGTGAGGATTCAGACAACCCTAGAAGTGTAGAAATCACAATTATAAAGAAGTACAAAAAGACATGTTGAACAAAAACGGACAGGAGGAGCTAGTTGGAATAGGTGGGTGGCCACTAATATCCACCTAGATCAAAATAATCCACTCGTCAGAAGAGGAAGTATAAGTTGTATTGAAGGAGAAAACAGAAGCAGAAAGTGAATTTCCATTAGAAGAAGAAGAAGTAGAATCAATATTTATGTTGTGCTTCTTCGTCATTTCTTCGAAAGTTTCCATCTTCTTGGAACATTTGGACTCATCATGACCATCTTTATCACAAAAGTTGCAATCCCTGTGAGTCTTCTTACTTTTATATTTTTCTCCTTTGTCACCATTAGGAGCATAAGTTGCCTGTGTGGGTTTGGGACCCTTATATTGCTTGTTGTTTTGGTGATGATGTTGCTTCTTGGGATTCTTGGGTTCATCTTTCTGATGGACAAATAAGGCTTTGTTGGAGGTACGTGCAGTGTTGATCACTCCAAATTGTACAAGCATATATTGCTCTCTAATCAAAGCATCACAAAAGTTCTCAAGACTGGGTTTTTGATAAGATGTCTCTAGAGCCTCTTGCATGGAATAAAAGGTAGATACAAACACATAGTATACACTACTTAGCTTAGAAAGAATAAGATAGATGCACCAATCTTCTTCTATCTTTATCTTACATTCTTCAAATAATGTTTTGAGTATTTTAAACTTAGATAGATAGTCTTCAATGCAATAAAAATCATTTGGACTTAAATTCAGTACTTGATTTTCTAACTGTTGTGCTCGAATAATATTGTGTTTACCAAACACGGATTCAATATTTTCCCAAGCTCCTTTGGGTTTATCAATTGTCTTAAGGTGGAACCTTAAATTAAGAGAGATGGGAATTTTGATTAATCCACATGCTTCAACATTCCTATTATCCCATTTTACGTTCTTATCAACATCAGTGGGTTATGTTTCCTTTCCCAAGGTAATCTTGTACAAACCTTTATTTATTAATAAATCCTCCATATGGGATTTCCATTGGAAGTAGTTAGTGTTGGTAAGCAAGAGATTACTTGTAGAATCCATATTAAATATGCAGATAATATGGATTTAAAAACTTAAACTGATGATTTGGATGGAAAGATCTCAAAAAATTATGCGGTTTAAAAAAAAACAACACTAAAAATGAACTTCGGATGTGAAAGTTATGCCCCTTTAAAAAAAATGCATAAACGATAACCAAAGGACGATGTGGTGGTGTAAGTTGCTTTATGAAGTGACTCATTTTTATAAAGAGAAGTGGGGATCACTTTTACAATGAAGTTACTTTATAAAAGAAAAGCTGCATGAAAAATAAATAACTCTAAAATAAAATATTAAAGATATTTATAGTGATTTACTTTTATACCTAAAGTGAAATACACTTTACAATTTGAGCATGAACTTTTTCAAAAAAAAAAGTAACAAAAAGAGAGACTTGAACTCAAGATCTCTTACTTAATAAGGTAACGTTTAACCAAATGGTCTAGCAAAACATATTGTATTTTTTAGCAAGAGGATTGAGGGTGTTGTTGTTGTGGTGGTGGTGGTGGTGGTGGTGGTGTTGATGGTGATGGTGGAAGACATCCTTCAAAAACATACAAAAAAAAAACTCTTTTCACACAAGAATCTTTTTAGCTTGTCGATGACAACAACAATTAGATCTCGGTTAGCTTACCCGAAAGATGCATCTTTTCCTATCTGTTTCTGATTTTTTGAGATCACAAAGGGCATGAGAAAAAGAGAATACACAGATCTAAAAGAGTAGCAACCTAGAAACAAATAATATAAAACAAAAATAATACTCTGCAAAAATTTTAAAAAAATTGTATTCACGCTTTATACCTCCGTATCTCACTGAAATGGTCGTATCTTGGGCAAACAAAAACCTTTTCGAGTGAAAAAAAAATGTTCCTAATTGAAACGAGTGCTCCGGACTCAATGAAGCAGTCCTCTCATCTCCTAAATGTACAAAAATGACAGAAAATGGATATGAGTCAACTCGGCTTCAGGATATCGATCTACAACATGAGCGGGTCTTGAAACAGGCTTTGATACCATGTTCAAAAACACAGGCATTACAACAAAGGATGAACAACTTTAGTAACCACTCACACACCGAGATCAAACATCAACACATCGATGTTTTGGCATGGTAAAATCCTACGAGGAAACAACCATAACCCCAACCAACGCAACCACTTGGATCACTTTATTAATGCAAAATAAAAAGATTACAAAGAGATTTTAAAAGAGAGTTTCTCACAATCGATCATCGGAAAATGACCCTACATGCTCTTTAAATAGAGATCATGGACCAATTGGGTGTTAATCCATGGATCAATGGTTGTTAAGATCGAGGAGAATATGAACCATCAAATCACTCTATGTCGGTAACATATCGTGACCATTGGATTTCCTAACTACAAATGCATACTAATGCATACTAAAGAAACACACTAAGAAACACATGTTTACCTAATGAGACATTAGGCCAAGTAGATATGAACTAACTCCTAAGTGTCTAAATATCCTAGCAAAATTGGCCTCGTCAAGAATGACTCGGCCTCTTCAAGGAACCTCGGCCCTAACACTAGCAAATTCATCCACTAAGTAAGAAAAAATATACCACCAAATGCAAAATTCATCCACAAAAAACAACTCTGCCACCAATTCGAAATTCATCCACAAAAAAAAAATCAACCATTGAAAGATAAACTCTATCACAAGTGAAGCAAAATGAAAATATATGAGTGATATTCTCTCTCCAACCATCTAGGGTGGATGCTCTCACCACTGAAACTAATCTTTCTCCTTTGGGGTTTTTCATCCCAAGAACCAAAAGCCAAAAGAACTCTTCAATTTCATTTTTGGAAAATAATAATGCATAATGGAAGAGGGGCACGCATTCGTCTTGTATTTCCTCTTTCACCATTTTTTAGCATTTTACCCCTTTAATAAAGTAAAGTGAATGTATAAAGTCAAGTCACTTAAAAACACCTTTTTAATTAATTACTAAAGGTCATTTTTAAAAGGTTACTTTTCTTCCCCAATGACATTAAATAATTAATCAATCCTCTTTTCCCATTGACTATAGCCTATGAGAATCACTTAGACTATTACGTCAATCTCCTTGAGAAATCATTTAGAAAGGGACATTAAAATTATGCATCACAATCTTAAAGTGATAAACACAAAATTAGAGTAACATAAATATATAAAGGTGGATCACAAAATAAACATTATAATATACATAAGATATAAATTAAAGTTCTAATGTAGATATCCCAATCATGGAGAAAAAAACTTTTGTACATATAAATTAATACACTTTTTTTCATAGATGGTTTTAAGGGCTAAATTTCACAAATGGGCTAATTTTCCTTGGTTTTTACCAAAAAACAAATCGCTAATTTCCATTTTTCTAAAAATGATTTTCCCAAATTTATAGAAACTATAATAGATCCTTATAAATTTGAATGTTTTTACAAAACTATCGTCGAACATTTTACATTATGCATATTAAGGACCAATAATATTAGCCTAGATTTACGAGTGTCATGCTAACAACTTGGTAAGAATCCCACGCGTCGTGAAATCACGCCTTCCAATGCACCACTTGGAGCGAAAACATGTCCTATCTCCCATGTGCATAGTTAATATGAAGCGACACATCATTAAAACAATTCATCCTACAGGTTGAATGCGGATCAATGCTATTCGACTTCTGCGAAGGAGGCACAAGTGAAAAATCTATGTTGAAGAGGATCGATCCTGGTCGTACTCAATTTCCGTCTCACATGGTAATGGTTATAATACTCGATGATCACTCTCCTCCGGAGATGGGTAATGGTGCATTTGGTATGGACGCTTGACAATTTAAGGCGATATTATGGTAACGTTACTACAACACGAGCTATAGTTATGTGACTCGTTTGCAATGGCAGTGAGTTTAAATTCTAGGGTAAGGCCATTTGGATCTATATCTCTCCCTATTTGAATAATTTCTCTACCTCTCGGCGTGGTCTACTCACAACAACCTAGGAAAAATCTCTTCTATGTAATGTCAACTCAATTTTCCTAGGTGTAAGGATGGCGCGAGGAGGTTGAGGGTGTACGGGTCATGTCCAATGCAAAAGAGTTCCTATTTGACAGGTCAACAAGATGCTATGGTAGTAGCAGAGATATTCAATTTTCACACTCCCCCGAAATTTGTGTAGAACTATAAATCATGGAGGCTAATGTCGGTTTAGAGAGATTCATTACATCAGACAGTGGCATTAATGTCAAGCTCACTGCTTAGTTACTAGACACAAGGTCCTCACGATCTCGAGAAACATAATATTATCTTATTATTGATCTTTACTGCCACATTAAGGCTCTCCTGGGAAGAGTCATGGGAAGCAAGCATCGATAAAATTTTGTTCCAATTGGAATATATCCAACTACAGATTAAAGAAGTAGACCAAAAATTCTCCTTCCTAGCAGAAAAAATAGTAAGCTTAAATTTCAACGAACCAAGCAAATGAATCCATCAGGTTCCCAAGAACAATGTCCCGTCTCCTCCAATTTAATTTCTTCCTTCTTTATTATTTGGTTTTATGTGTTTATCATATAGGCTTTATATAGATAGAGCAACACCAATTAGACTATGAGCTTATTGTAGAGAGGCCTTTTAGTTTTTCTGGTTGTTATCTAACTCATAGAGAAAATATTTTTTTGATAAACACAAGGCAATTAACCTCAACTAACAATTATTCTTATGTTCATCTCGTTCCCCAAGTGGCATAGTAGTAGATGGACATATGTATTTTTGTCAGTATTAATATATTATAATTAAATATAGTTTTAAATAATAAAATTGAAAATAAAACACTCTATCATAATTATATTTATAAATTATCAAAATACTCATTAATATATTCATATAATTTTTTAATCTAAAATCATGTGGACAATAATAATGTAATCTTTTTTTTATGACAAAGAACAATAAAATTATTGTATGCAAAATATATTATAATAATAACTTTTCACAAATACAACATTATAATATAAGCAATTAATATATTTGTCATAGAAATTCCATCCAAAATTATCTTGACAACAACATTATAATATAATAAAAAGATTTATCATATCCAAAATAATCATCATCAATATATCATAAATATAAATATTTACAAATAGGAAACTACCAAATTATTGAAACTTATATCTCTTACTATTTTTAAATTTTAAATTATTAAAACAAAAGAAAAGAAATACACTTTAAACTATAATAATATACTTACTAAAAAATCAATTAAGAAATAAAAAAATTATTTAAAGTAATAAAACATTTAAACTATCCAAAATTATCTTAACAACAACATTATAATATAATAAAACGATTTATCATATCCAAAATAATCATATCAATATATCATAAATATAAATACTTTACAAATAGGAGACTACCAAATTATTGCAACTTATATCTCTTACTATTTTTAAATTTTAAATTATTAAAATAAAAGAGAAGAAATACACTTTACACTATAATAATATACTTACTAAAAAATCAATTAAGAAACAAAAAAATTTATTTAAAGTAATAAAATATTTAATAAATAATGATTCGAGGATGGTATAATGATATTTGGCTAAATCATTTGAGAATAAAAGAAGATATTTTGCAAAATATGAATGATATTAAAAATATTATACAAGCTAAATTTAAAGAGAATCTATGGTTGAATAAAGAATTAAAGGGTAAAAGAAAATTAAGATTTAAAGTATCTCTCTATTTTAGAATATGTTACTTTCATGACACCAAGAGGGTTGAAAATGAAAAACATTTTCTCATAAAGTGTGTCCTTAGTACATCGAAATTAGATCTCAATTTCAAAATGTTTGTCACAATAGCAACCTTCCTAACCATCTAAGTCGTCATAACTCAAAACTTTAGTGATCTTGGAACACTTCTCTTAATTTTTTTAAAGCATCAAAATAACATTTTAGAGAAATCCAAGAAATCTCTTACTTTTCTTAAGGTCAGATAGACCGAATTTGATTTCAATCATCGTCAACTATCATCATCATCATATAATTTAGACTTGGTGAATAATTTAAATATTTGAAGTGCTTTGAACTTCATCCAAAAAAATTCAAAAATAAATATCTATACTACTTAACAAGTTTACACAAAGTACCATCAATTAAAGGGATTTTCGACTAATTTTTTTTAATAAAAATACCAAATCAGCTATCACGTTCAACGAGTATATTAAAATACATCCTGAAACCAATAAACATATGAAAACACTTGTTAATGAAAAACTCAAAAGATTTATTTTATAAAAAGTATATTGATTTATAAAATAAGGGAATATGGTCTGAGCTAGGGAACTCGACCTCCCTACAATAGTAACTTGACCCTCTTATACCCAAATTGGCCTCGTTAAGGATGAATCGACCTCTTCAAAGAATGTTGGCCCTAACACTAGAAAACTCAACCACTAACTGAGAAAAACCGTGCCACCAAATGAGAAATTCACCCCCCCCCCAAAAAAACTCAAGCATCGAAATATAAGTTTTGTCACAAGTGAAGCACAATACGAAGATCTTAGTGATCTTCTCTCCCTAACTTTCCAAGGTGGATTGTCTCACCACTAAAACCAATCTTTCTCCTCTGGGGTTTTTTGTCCTAAGAGCTAAAAGCCACAAGAGCTCCTCAATTTCGTTTTTGGAAAATAACAATGCATAATGGGAGAGGACACCCTCATTCCTTTTTTATTTCCTCGTTCACCCTTTTTTGACCCTTTTACCATTTTAATAAAGTAATGTGAATTTATAAACTCAAGTCATTTAAAAACACCTTTTTAATTAAATACTCAGTGTCACTTTTAAAAGGTTACTTTTTTCCCCAATAACATTAATACTTAATTAATCCCCTTTTCCGAGTGATTATAGCCTACAAGAATCACTTAGGTTATTACATCGATCTCTTGAAGAGATCATTTGTAAAGGGACATTACAATTATGCATCTTGATCTTAAAGTGATAAAAACAACATTAAAGTAACCTAAATATATAAAAATGGATCACAATATAAACACTACAATATGCATAATAGATAAATTAAAGTTCTAATTTAAAGATCCCAATCATGGAGAATAAAACCTTTCTACATATAAATTAATACACTTGTTTTTTTATTATTAATAAATAAAACACTCTACACCCAAATGTGATGATAATGGAGAGAGTAATGCCAACCACCTAGAAGGGGAGCCCACACGTCATAAAATTGCGTCTTCTAATGCACCACTTGGAACGTCGACAAGTCCTATCTCACACGTGCATAGTTAATATGAAGCGATATATCATTAAAACAATTCATCCTATAGGTTCAATGTGGATCAATGTTATTCGACTACTGTGAAGGAGACACATAGGTGAAAAATTGATGTTGAAGAGGGTCGAACCTGGCCATACTCGATGCTAGTCTCACATGGCGATGGGTATAATACTCGACGATCACTCTCCTCTCGAGATGGGTAATGGTGCATTTGGTATGACACCTCACAATTTAAGGAAATCTTACGGAAAGGGTACTACAACATGACCTATAGTTATGCGACTCATTTGTAATGAAAGTGAGTTTAAAGTCCACGGTAAATCCATTTGGCTTTGTATCTCTCCTTGTTTGAATAGTTTCTCTGGCTCCCGATGTGGTCTGCTCACAACAACCTAGGAAAAATCTCTTCTATGTAATGTCAACTTCATTTTCCTAGGCGTAAGGATGGAGCGATGAGGTCCAAGGTGCAGAGGTCGCATCCAATGTAAAAAAAATGCCTCTTCCATGTGTCAACAAGAGGTTATGGTACTAGAAGAGAACTTCAATTTTCACACTCCCCTGAAATTCATGTAGAACTATAAATCGTGGAGGATGATGTTTGTTTAGAGAGATTCTGAACACTAGACAGGGACATTGATGTCGAGCTCACTGCTTGGATACTATACAAAAGGTCCTCACAATCTCAAGAAAAACATATTACCGTATTATTGATGTTTACTGCCACATTAAAGCTCTCTTGGGTAGAGTCAAGAAAAACATGCACACATGTATTGGTGAAATGTCGTTGCAATTGGAACATCTCCAACTACATATTAAAGAAGTAGATCAAAAAGTCTCCCTCCTGGTAGAAAATACAATAGGATTCAATTTCAATGAATCAAGAAAAAGCACCCCTCAGGTTCCAAAGCACAATGTCCTCTCTCCTCCAGTTTAATTTCCTTGTGCTCTGTTATCTGGTTTTATCTATTTATCATATAGGATTTAGACATATACACCAATTAGACTACGAGCTTATTGTAGAGAAGTTTTTTAGTTTTCTTGGTTGTTATCTAGTTCAGAGAAAAAATATTTTTTGATAAACACAAGGAAATTAACCTCAAGTAACAATTATTCTTCTCTTGGTCTCGTTTCCCAATCAACACACTAGTAGATGGACATATGTATTTTTTCTAATATTAATATATTATAATTATAAATAGCTTAAAATAATAATAATAAAAATAAATAAATAAATAAATAAAATAAAATAAAAACTCTACTACATCTTAACAAAACTATTACATATAAAATATATTATAATAATAACTTTTCACAAATACAAATTTATTACAATGTAAGATATAGTAATCTTTCATTAAAAATAATTACAACATTATTATAATATAAACTATATTATGCAAGATAATTTATCAAAATACTCATTAAGATATTCACTATAATTGTTTAATCTAAAATATGT
>JASDQU010309521.1:39874-59364 GCA_032191745.1 Picea mariana
ACTCTGGTGGACGTAGCCCACACTGGGTGAACCACGTAAATCTGTGTCTCTCTTGTATTGTGTGTCTTCTGTGTTTTGTTTCTGCATTTGTTTTATTTTATTGCTCCGCGGTCCTGTTTTTCTAACACTCATCGCTCCATCCTTACGCCTAGGAAAATGAAGTTGACATTACATAGAAGAGATTTTTCCTAGGTTGTTGTGAGCAGACCACATCGGGAGCCAGAGAAACTATTCAAACAAGGAGAGATACAAAGCCAAATGGATTTACCGTGGACTTTAAACTCACTTTCGTTACAAATGAGTCGCATAACTATAGGTCATGTTGTAGTACCCTTTCCGTAAGATTTCCTTAAATTGTGAGGTGTCATACCAAATGCACCATTACCCATCTCGAGAGGAGAGTGATCGTCGAGTATTATACCCATCGCCATGTGAGACTAGCATCGAGTATGACCAGGTTCGACCCTCTTCAACATCAATTTTTCACCTATGTGTCTCCTTCACAGTGGTCGAATAACATTGATCCACATTGAACCTATAGGATGAATTGTTTTAATGATATATCGCTTCATAGTAACTATGCACGTGTGAGATAGGACTTGTCGACGTTCCAAGTGGTGCATTAGAAGACGCAATTTTATGACGTGTGGGCTCCCCTTCTAGGTGGTTGGCATTACTCTCTCCATTATCAACACAGTTGGGTGTAGAGTGTTTTATTTATTAATAATAAAAAAAACAAGTGTATTAATTTATATGTAGAAAGGTTTTATTCTCCATGATTGGGATCTTTAAATTAGAATTTTAATTTATCTATTATGCATATTGCAGTGTTTATTTTGTGATCCATCTTTATATATTTAGGTTACATTAATGTTGTTTTTATCACTTTAATATCAAGATGCATAATTTAATATCAAGATGCATAATTGTAATGTTCTTTTACAAATGATCTCTCCAAGAGATCGACGTAATAACCTAAGTGATTCTTGTAGGCTATAGTCACTGGGAAAAGGGGATTAATTAAGTATTAATGTCATTGGGAAAAAAAAAACCTTTTAAAAGTGTGACACTCAGTATTTAATTAAAAAGGTGTTTTTAAGTGACTTCAGTTTATAAATTCACTTTACTTTATTAAAATGGTAAAAGGATGAACGAGGAAATAAAAAAGGAATGAGGGCGTCCTCTCCCATTATGCATTGTTATTTTTCAAAAACGAAATTGAGGAGCTCTTGTGGCTTTTAGCTCTTAGGACAAAAAACCCCAGAGGAGAAAGATTGGTTTTAGTGGTGAGACCATCCACCTTGGAAGGTTAGGGAGAGAAGATCACTGAGATCTTCGTATTGTGCTTCACTTGTGACAAAACTTATATTTCGATGCTTTAGTTTTTTTGGGGGGGGTGAATTTCTCATTTGGTGGCAGGGTTTTTCTCAGTTAGTGGTTGATCTTTCTAGTGTTAGGGAAAACTTTCTTTGAAGAGGTCGATTCATCCTTAACGAGGCCAATTTGGGTATAAGAGGGCCAAGTTACTATTGTAGGGAGGTCGAGTTCCCTGAGACCATATCCCCTTATTTTATAAATCAATATACTTTTTATAAAATAAATCTTTTGAGTTTTTCATTAACAAGTGTTTTCATATGTTTATTGGTTTCAGGATGTATTTTAATATACTCGTTGAACATGATAGCTGATTTGGTATTTTTATTAAAAAAAAATAGTCAAAAATCCCTTTAATTGATGGTACTTTGTGTAAACTTGTTAAGTAGTATAGATATTTATTTTTGAATTTTTTTGCATAAAGTTCAAAGCACTTCAAATATTTAAATTATTCACTAAGTCTAAATTATATGATGATGATGATAGTTGATGATGATTGAAATCAAAATTGGTCTATCTAACCTTAAGAAAAGTAAGAGATTTCTTGGATTTCTTTAAAATGTTATTTCGATGCTTTAAACAAATTAAGATAAGTGTTCCAAGATCACTAAAGTTTTGAGTTATGATGACTTAGAGGGTTAGGAAGGTTGTTATTGTGACAAACATTTTGAAATTGAGATCTAATTTGGGTGTACTAAGGACACATTCTATGAGAACATGTTTTTCATTTTCAACCCTCTTGGTGTCATGAAAGTAACATATTTTAAAATAGAGATATACTTTAAATCTTAATTTTCTTTTACCCTTTAATTCTTTATTCAACCATAGATTCTCTTTAAATTTAGCTTGTATAATATTTTTAATATCATTCATATTTTGCAAAATAACTTCTTTTATCTTCAAATCATTTAGCTAAACATCATTATACCATCCTCAAATCATTATTTATTAAATATTTTATTACTTTAAATAAAAAAAATTGTTTCTTAATTGATTTTTTAGTAAGTATATTATTATAGTGTAAAGTGTATTCCTTTTGTTTTGTTTTAATAATTTAAAATTTAAGAATAGTAAGAGATATAAGTTGCAATAATTTGGTAGTCTCCTATTTGTAAAGTATTTATATTTATGATATATTGATTATTTTGGATATGATAAATCTTTTTATTATACTATAATGTAGTTGTTAAGATAATTTTGGATAAAATTTCTATGACAAATATATTAATTGCTTATATTATAATGTTGTATTTGTGAAAGGTTATTATTATAATATATTTTGCATACAATAATTTATTGTAGTTGTTAAGATAATTTTGGATGAAATTTTTATGACGAATATATTAATTGCTTATACTATAATGTTGTATTTGTGAAAGGTTATTATTATAATATATTTTGCATACAATAATTTTTTTATATAACATTGTTCTTTGTCATTAAAAAAAAAAATTACATTATTATTGTTCACATGATTTTAGATTAAAAAATTATATGAATATATTAATGAGTATTTTGATAATTTATAAATATAATTATGGTAAAGTGTTTTATTTTCAATTTTATTATTTAAATCTATATTTAATTATAATATATTAATACTGACAAAAATACATATGTCCATCTACTAGTAGGGAACGAGATGAACATAAGAATAATTGTTAGTTGAGATTAATTTCCTTGTGTTTATCAAAAAAATATTTTTCTCATAGTCTAATTGGTGTTGCTCTATCTGTAGAAAGGTTATATGATAAACACATAAAACCAAATAATAAAGAAGGAATAAATTAAATTGGAGGAGACGAGACACTGTGCTTTGGAACCTGATGGATTCATTTGCTTGGTTTGTTGAAATTTAAGCTTACTATTTTTTCTGTTAGGAAGGAGAATTTTGGTCTACTTCTTTAATCTGTAGTTGGATATATTCCAATTGGAACAAAATTTTATCAATGCTTGCTTCCCATGACTCTTCCCAGGAGAGCCTTAGTGTGGCAGTAAAGATCAATAATAAGATAATGACCTTGTGTCTAGTAACTAAGAAATGAGCTTGACATTAATGCCACTGTCTGATGTAATGAATCTCTCTAAACAGACATCAGCCTCCATGATTTATAGTTCTACACAAATTTCAGGTGAGTGTGAAAATTGAATATCTCTGCTACTACCATAGCCTCTTGTTAACCTGTCGAATTGGAACTCTTTTGCATTGGACATGACCCGTACACCCTCAACCTCCTCGCGCCATCCTTACACCTAGGAAAATTGAGTTGACATTACATAGAAGAGATTTTTCCTAGGTTGTTGTGAGCAGACCACGCTGAGAGGTAGAGAAATTATTCAAATAGGGAGAGATATAGATGTAAATGGCCTTACCCTAGAATTTAAACTCACTGCCATTGCAAACGAGTCACATAACTATAGCTCATGTTGTAGTACCGTTACCATAATATCGCCTTAAATTGTCAAGCGTCATACCAAATGCACCATTACCCATCTCCGGAGGAGAGTGATCATCGAGTATTATAACCATTACCATGTGAGAAGAAAATTGAGTACGACCAGGATGGATCCTCTTCAACATAGATTTTTCACTTGTGTCTCCTTCGCAGAAGTCGAATAGAATTGATCCACATTCAACCTGTAGGATGAATTGTTTTAATGATGTATCGCTTCATATTAACTATGCACATGGTAGATATGACATGTTTTCGCTCCAAGTGGTGCATTGGAGGGCGTGATTTCATGACGCTTGGGATCACTACCAAGTTGTTAGCATGACACTCGCAAATCTAGGCTAATATTATTGGTCCTTAATACGCATAATGTAAAATGTTCGATGATAGTTTTCTAAAAACATTCAAATTTATAAGGATTTATTATAGTTTTTATAAAAATTTTACGATTTTTAAGGTAAAATAATTTTATTCTATGGAATTTGGGAAAATCATTTTTAGAAAAATGGAAATTAGCGATTTGTTTTTTGTTTAAAACCAAGGAAAATTAGCCCATTTGTGAAATTTAGCCCTTAAAACCATCTATGAAAAAAAGTGTATTAATTTATATGTACAAAAGTTCTTTTCTCCATGATTGGGATATTTACATTAGAACTTTAATTTATATCTTATGCATATTATAATGTTTATTTTGTGATCCACCTTTATATATTTATGTTAATCTAATTTTGTGTTTATCACTTTAAGATTGTGATGCACAATTTTAATGTCCCTTTCTAAATTTCTCGAGGAGATTGACGTAATAGTCTAAGTGATTCTCATAGGCTATAGTCAGTGGGAAAATGAGATTGATTAATTAATCAATGTCATCGGGGAAGAAAAGTAACCCTTTAAAAATGACATTTAGTAATTAATTAAAAAGGTGTTTTTAAGTGACTTGACTTTATACATTCACTTTACTTTATTAGAAGGGTAAAATGGTCAAAAAGGGTGAAAGAGGAAATAAAAGAGGAATGCGGGTGCTCTCTTCCATTATGCATTATTATTTTCCGAAAATGAAATTGAGGAGCTCTTGTGGCTTTTGGTTCTTGGGATGAAAAACCCCAGTGGAGAAAGATTAGTTTCAGTGGTCAAAGCATCCACCCTAGATGGTTGGAGAGAGAATATCACTCATATATTTTCATTTTGCTTCACTTGTGATAGAGTTTATCTTTCAATGGTTGATTTTTTTTTGTGTGGATGAATTTCGCATTGGTGGGAGAGTTGTTTTTTGTGGATGAATTTTGCATTTGGTGGTATATTTTTTTCTCACTTAGTGGATGAGTTTGCTAGTGTTAGGGTCGAGGTTCCTTGAAGAGGCCGAGTCATTCTTGACGAGGCCAATTTTGCTAGGATATTTAGACACTTAGGAGTTAGTTAATATCTACTTGGCCTAATGTCTCGTTAGGTAAACATGTGTTTCTTAGTGTGTTTCCTTAGTATGCATTAGTATGCATTTGTAGTTAGGAAATCCTATGGTCACGATATGTTACCGACATAGAGTGATCTAATGGTTCATATTCTCCTTGATCTTAACGACCATTGATCCATGGATTAACACCCAATTGGTCCATGATCTCTATTTAAAGAGCATGTAGGGTCATTTTCCGATGATTGATTGTGAGAAACTCTCTTTTAAAATCTCTTTGTAATCTTTTTATTTTGTATTAATAAAGTGATCCAAGTGGTTGCGTTGGTTGGGTCATGGTTGTTTCCTCGTAGGGTTTTACCACGCCAAAACATCGATTTGTTGATATTTGATCTGGGTGTGTGAGTGGTTACTGAAGTTGTTCATCCTTTGTTGTAATACCTATGTTGTCGAACATGGTATCAAAGCCTGTTTCAAGACCCACTCATGTTGTAGATCGATATCCTGAAGCTGAGTTGTCTCATATCTATTTTGTCATTTTTGTATATTTAGAAGATGAGAGGACTACTTCATTGAGTCCGGAGCACTCATTTCAGTTAGGAACATTTTTTGTTTCACCCGAAAAGGTTTTTGTTTGCCCAATATATGACCATTTCAGTGAGATACGAAGGTATAAAGCGTGAATACAATTTTTTTTAAATTTTTGAAGAGTATTATTTTGGTTTTATATTATTTGTTTCTAGGCTACTACTCTTTTAGATCTATGTATTCTCTTTTTCTCATGCCCTTTGTGATCTCAAAAAATCAGAAACAGATAGGAAAAGATGCATCTTTTGGGTAAGCTATCTGAGATCTAACCGTTGTTGTCATCGAGAAGCTAAAAAAGATTCTTGTGTGAAAAGAGTTTTCTTTTTGTATGCTTTCGAAGGATGTCTTCCGCCACCACCATCAACACCACCACCACCACCACCACCACCACCACAACAACAACAACAACACCCTCAATCCTCTTGCTAAAAAATACAACATGTTTTTCTAGACCATTTGGTTAAACGTTACCTTATTAAGTAAGAGATCTTGAGTTCAAGTCTCTCTTTTTGTTACATTTTTTTTGAAAAAGTTCATGCTCAAATTGTAAAGTGTATTTCACTTTAGGTTTAAAAGTAAATCACTATAAATAGCTTTAATATTTTATTTTAGAGTTATTTATTTTTCATGCAACTTTTCTTTTATAAAGTAACTTCAATGTAAAAGTGATCCCCACTTTTCTTTATAAAAATGGGTCACTTCATAAAGAAACTTACACCACCACGTCGTCCTTTGGTTATCGTTTATGCATTTTTTTTTTAAGGGGCATAACTTTCACATCCAAAGTTCGTTTTTAGTGTTGTTTTTTTTTAAACCGCATAATTTTTTGAGATCTTTCCATCCAGATCATCAGTTTAAGTTTTTAAATCTATATTATCTGCATATTTAATATGGATTCTACAAGTAATCTCTTGCTTACCAACACTAACTACTTCCAATGGAAATCCCATATGGAGGATTTATTAATAAATAAAGGTTTGTACCAGATTACCTTGGGAAAGGAAACATAACCCACTAATGTTGATAAGAACATAAAATGGGATGATAGGAATGTCAAAGCACGTGGATTAATCAGAATGGCCATCTCTCTTAATTTAAGGTTCCACCTTCAATCAATTGATAAACCCAAAGGAGATTGGGAAAATATTGAATCTGTGTTTGGTAAACACAATATTATTCGAGCACAACAGTTAGAAAATCAAGTACGGAATTTAAGTCCAAATGATTTTTATTGCATTGAAGACTATCTATCTAAGTTTAAAACACTTAGAACTTTATTTGAAGAATTTAAGATAAAGATAGAAGAAGATTGGTGCATCTATCTTATTCTTTCTAAGCTAAGTAGTGCATATTATGTGTTTGTATCTACCTTTTATGCCATGCAAGAGGCTCTAGGGACAGCTTATCAAAAACCCAGTCTTGAGAAATTTTGTGATGCTTTGATTAGAGAGAAATATATACTTGTACAACTTGGAGTGATCAACACTGCAGATACCTCCAACAAAGCCTTATTTGTCCATCAGAAAGATGAACCCAAGAATCCCAAGAAGCAACATCATCACTAAAACAACAAGCAATATAAGGGTCCCAAACCCACTCAGACAACTTATGCTCCTAATGGTGACAAACGAGAAAAATATAAAAGTAAGAAGACTCATAGAGATTGCAACTTTTGTGATAAACATGGTCATGATGAGTCCAAATGTTTCAAGAAGATGGCAACTTTAGAAGAAATGACGAAGAAGCACAACATAAATATTGATTCTACTTCTTCTTCTTCTAATGGAAATTCACTTTCTGCTTCTGTTTTCTCCTTCAATACAACTTATACTTCTTCTTCTGACGAGTGGATTATTGTGATCCAAGTGGATATTGGTGGCCACCCACCTATTCCAACTAGCTCCTCCTGTCCGTTTTTGTTCAACATGTCTTTCTGTATTGTTCAACATGTCTTTGTAATTGTGAGTTCTACACTTCTGGGGTTGTCTGAATCCTCACACATTATCTAGGTGGATACAGGTGGCCTATCGCCTAATCCAACTGGCTTATTTTGTATGTTTTCATGTTAACACATCTTGTTGTACTTTCAGGGCTGTTTTAGGGCCCTAAACATTGTTTTTTGGCTCACCATAGTCACACTGTAGATGAAGTGAGAGTCTAATGATGAAATGTGTAGCTCTATGAAATACCTTTCCAACGAGCTATCACGTGCCTCAAAATGAGGTCATATGAAAACATTATGACCCTGGGAAGTTGAGGTACCAAGTTACACCAACTTACCCATAGGGCCCACATGACTTTTGGTGTTTCACCTTCCAGGGTAAGGTTTTTGGATGTCTAGGGTTTTGGCATTCATGAATAATATGAAAAGGGCCTATGGAGCCTCATTGTAATCCATTCTTCTCAAACAGATGCACATAAAAGCCACATCTCTTCTCAGAGATAGCTACCACCATTCGAGCAAGTTTCAGTTTTGCAGTTTTATAGTTTCAGCCTATTTATTTATTTAATAGAAAATAATGTTCAATGGATATTTGTGATATACTTCCTATCTCTGTGTTTATTATATTCATTCTGTTAATCAGTTCATTCTGCTTCTCAATCCATATCAGTGGTATCAGAGCGATCTATTCTTCATTTATTTTTCTTTGTGCATGTCCCCAACAAGGTTTGGGTACAAGAAGCTAGGACTCGAACCCATCGAGCCATTACCAGATCGGTCGCACTGAGCCTGATAATAGCCCATGGGAGAAGAAAAGAAAGATGATGGAGCAGGAGATCTTATTAAAATGTTGCTCGAGGAATCCATCACGTGACAAAGGAACTAAATGATGGACAAATTCATGCATATCCTTTGATGGCTGCCCATGGGAGAAGCATCTTTGTCAAGCGACCATGCAACCCCCTTCAAGGTACAAGTAAATTTTGATATTCCATTATTTGAAGGACTAATAGATGAAAATGTTGTAGATAAATGGTTGAATCTGCTCGAAGGATATTTTTTTGTCCACAATTTTTACTATAGGGAAAATATTATTTTTTCAGTCCTCAAGGTCATTCCCCATGTGAAATACTGGTGGGATACTTACTCTGAGCAAAGGGTCATGGAGGAATCTTCAATTTTTTTTGTGGCCCCTACATTGGATTCCTTCTAAGATGCCATTAAAGAACAATACTACCTTGTTGGAAGATACGAGGACTAGTACACCAGATGGACCAACCTACATCAAGAAAGGAACCAGATAGTACCAGAGTTCACCAATATTTTCCATGTACCCTATGCACCAAATTGGGTATCAAAGATTATGAGCATCATATGGTGCTCAAATACCACGGTTGATTGCATCGATACATTCAGACAGAAATGGAGTTCCTAGACATCGCCTCGTTGGGCACAACTTATAGATATGTTGTCAATATCGAGCATAAATTTAAGTAGAAACGATGAGAGTTTGGATATGCAAACCCCTCATAGCCTAAGCAGGGAAAAGGCAGCTCAAACCCACACAACAAAGGACCAAGTCGAGGTGGCCACCCTCAGGACAATTCGTCCAAGCCGCAACATAGGAAGGGAAATGAAAAGATGAAGAAGGACATAGTAAAATGGTGTGAGTACCATAAAATTCCTAGGCACAACATGAACAAATGATGCTCCAAGTAGTCCCTTGTGGCCGAGATGAAGGATTCCTAGTCAGAGGTTGATTCTGATTACGAGTCCAGTCATGAAGGAGGGAAGTGGATTATCGATGTTGAACCTAGTGCCACGGTCACTACCACCAAAGTCTGGCTAAGTGAACCAAAAGAACCAGAGGAAGGGGAATGCCTCTTTCACTCACAGATGAGGTTCAAGGGGGCTTCAATTGATTTCATTGTCGACATCGATGGTCAAAATAACTTGATTTCAACAGAGGTTGTCTAGGGGATAAACATACCAAAGACACCGCACCCATAGCTCTAAATCATCGGTTCGCTTCTTCAAGGAAGAGATCTCTGTGTCAGCCAACAATGATGCCTACCCTATGGCATCAAGCCTTTCAAATATGAGGTTGTAATGTACCTCAATTTTTCCTTTAAAAAAAAAAATCTATGGTACATTAATCTCCAATTTCATTTAATAGATTCGTTGATAAGAGAAGGTAATCTTCATTCCTATTATAAATCTCTGTGAGGTATCTTATGTTCTGACTACCACACGATGACATTTCTACACCAGTCTAATTTACTTTAAACCTAAAACTTATATGGATAATTCACCATAATTTACACACACACACACACACACATAGTATTTCAGACTTAGGACTTATTGTCCTAATCTCCCCTTAAACATGAGTTTCTATGTTTGCACACAAGACTATCTAATTTGTCTTTGAAATAAAATTCATATACTACATATCATGTAATGGGGTCGGTATTATACCCTTTAGTAGAATATAAGTGGCTTACTCATAAGACACTTGGCACCATTTGGTATGGTCCAAATCATTAAATGGAACCCTTTATGAATTATTTGTAGTTAGTGATCTTGAGGTCCATTACATAAAAGAGTTCGGGTAACGAAATCCCACACTAATCCTCGTTTAAATATGTCTTAACTAAACTATGTCTCAACAAAGACTTCATTTGAACAATATGTTAACTGTAATGAAACAGTTGGAGTGAACGTGTCCCAACTAGTTGTGTCACGAAGGGACTATTATTAAATGCGCGTTTTCTTGACATGGGAAGAATAGTTTACTTGTTAGGAAGGAGTTAAAGCTCTTCATCTGCCATTAATGAAGGTCTTTCGTTTGCGTGTTTCAATGGTTTTCACCTGACCCTTCCTCCAATCTAGTCACGCCAACTCTACGCCATCACATGGCTAGACCAACCTTTGTACCCTCATCATTAAATTTGCATAGAAAGAGCTTCTCTTAGGGTTGAGTGAGTTTTCTTTTTTCATTGTGAAGCCCTCTGAAATGGCTCTGCGTGTTATTTCTCATCAGGGGAGGTTGTCGACTTGGATGTCATTACCCAGTGGAACAGACAACATTATCTGTCTTCCCATGTAAGTTTAATATGCTACTATGATTTAAAAATAGAGTGGAACTTCAGAATTCCATTACAGTGGATGCAATATTCGTTTTGTAACTCTTGTTATAACTTTAAATTAAATCTTCCCCTTATCATAATTCCTTGTAACTTTCTGGATTGTTCCCACTCCTGGATAAGTTGGATTGTTCAGTTGTTTCATTCTCAATCTCTTTGAAGGTCTTAACATTCCACCTCCTTGTTCTGATTTAGAGAATTTTCACCTGCATAGTTTTTTCGTGTGTATTTCCAATCCTAGGGTTTCGTTACTTCCCTATTATCGTTATTCTTTATGGTCCCTCTATTAATGTATGTCAAGGCCTAATGTTGAACTTTCGTGAGGCTATGTGGGGTTTTAGTTTGGAGTTGAATGTTCACACTATTTTCAACATATTATATTGCATTTTCTTTCTTTCTCTTTGTAAACGATGGTTTTTTTATTAAAAAATATTAGTCGAAAATCCCTTTAATTGATGGTACTTTGTGTAAACTTGTTAAGTAGTATAGATATTTATTTTTGATTTTTTTTGCATAAAGTTCAAAGCACTTTAAATATTTAAATTATTCACCAAGTCTAAATTATATGATGATGATGATAATTGACGTTGATTGAAATCAAAATTGGTCTATCTGACCTTAAGAAAAGTAAGAGACTTCTTGGATTTCTTTAAAATGTTATTTCGATGCTTTAAAAAAATTAAGATAAGCGTTCCAAGATCGCTAAAGTTTTGAGTTATGATGACTTAGAGGGTTAGGAAGGTTGTTATTGTGACAAACATTTTGAAATTGAGATCTAATTTGGGTGTACTAAGGACACACTCTATGAGAAAATGTTTTTCATTTTCAACCCTCTTGGTGTCATGAAAGTAACATATTCTAAAATAGAGAGATACTTTAAAGCTTAATTTTCTTTTACCCTTTAATTCTTTATTCAACCATAGATTCTTTGTAAATTTAGCTTGTATAATATTTTTAATATCATTCATATTTTGCAAAATAACTTCTTTTATTGTCAAATGATTTAACTAAACATCATTATACCATCCTCAAGCCATTATTTATTAAATGTTTTATTATTTTAAATAATTTTTTTGTTTCTTAATTTATTTATTTATTAACTATATTATTATTGTGTAAAGTGTATTCCTTTTCTTTTGTTTTAATAACTTAAAATTTAAGAATAGTAAAAGATATAAGTTGCAAAAATTTGGTAGTTTTCTATTTGTAAAGTATTTATATTTATGATATTATTTTGGATATGATAAATCTTTTTATTATATTATAATGTTGTCAAGATAATTTTGGATGGAATTTCTATGACGAATATATTAATTGCTTATATTATAATGTTGTATTTGTGAAAGGTTATTATTATAATATACTTTGCATACAATAATTTTTTTATATAACATTGTTCTTTGTCATTAAAAAAAAATAGATTACATTATTATTGTCTACATGATTTTAGATTAAAAAATTATATGAATATATTAATGAGTATTTTGATAATTTATAAATATAATTATGGTAAAGTGTTTTATTTTCAATGTTATTATTTAAATCTATATTTAATTATAATATATTAATACTGAAAAAAATACATATGTCCGTCTACTATATGCCACTTGGGGAACGAGATAAACATAAGAAAAATTGTTAGTTGAGGTTAATTGCCTTGTGTTTATAAAAAAAATATTTTCTATATGACCTATAGAACAACCATAAAAACTAAAAGGCCTCTCTACAAAAAGGTCATAGTCTAATTAGTGTTGCTCTATCTGTATAACGCCTATATGATAAACACATAAAACCAAATAATAAAGAAGGAAGAAATTAAATTGGAGGAGACAGGACATTGTTCTTTGGAACCTGATGGATTCATTTGCTTGGTTCGGTGAAATTTAAGCTTACTATTTTTTTTTGCTAGGAAGGAGAATTTTTGGTCTACTTCTTTAATCTGTAGTTGGAGATATTCCAATTGCAACAAAATTTTATCGATGCTTGCTTCCCATGACTCTTCCCGGGAGAGCCTTAGTGTGGCAGTAAAGATCAATAATAAGATAATATTATGTTTCTCGAGATCGTGAGGACCTTGTGTCTAGTATCCAAGCTGTGAACTTGACATTAATGTCACTGTCTGATGTAATGAATCTCTCTAAATAGACATCGGCCTCCATGATTTATAGTTCTACACAAATTTTTAGTGCCATTTTTTTAAAACCACATAATTTTTTAGTGCCGTTTTTTTAAAACCGCATAATTTTTTAGTGTCGTTTTTTTAAAACCGCATAATTTTTTGAGATCTTTCCATCCAGATCATCAATTGAAGTTATTAAATCCATATTATGTGCATATTTAATATGGATTCTACTAGTAATCTCTTGCTTACCAACACTAACTACTTCCAATGGAAATCCCATATGGAGGATTTATTAACAAATAAAGGTTTGTACCGGATTACCTTGGGAAAGGAAACATAACCCACTGAGGTTGATAAGAAAGTAAAATGGGATAATAGGAATTTCGAAGCATGTGGATTAATCAGAATGCCCATCTCTCTTAATTTAAGGTTACACCTTTAATCAATTGATAAACCCAAAGGAGCTTGGGAAAAAATTGAATCTGTGTTTGGTAAATACAATATTATTTGAGCAAAACAATTAGAAAATCAAGGACTAAATTTAAGTCCAAATGATTTTTATTGCATTGAAGACTATCTATCTAAGTTTAAAACACTTAGAACTTTATTTGAAGAATGTAAGATAAATATAGAAGAAGATTACTGCATCTATATTATTCTTTCTAAGCTAGGTAGTTCATATTATGTGTTTGTATCTACCTTTTATGCCATGCAAGAGGCTCTAGGGATAGCTTATCAAAAACCCAGTCTTGAGAACTTTTGTGATGCTTTTATTAGAGAGCAATATATGCTTGTACAACTTGGAGTGATCAACATTGCAGGTACCTCTAACAAAGCCTTAGTTGTCCATCAGAAAGATGAACCCAAGAATCCCAAGAAGCAACATCATCACCAAAACAACAAGCAATATAAGGGTCCCAAACCCACTTAGACAACTTCTTCTCCTGATGGTCACAAAGGAGAAAAATATAAAAGTAAGAAGACTCACAGAGATTACAACTTTTGTGATAAAGATGGTCATGATGAGTCCAAATGTTTCAAGAATATGTAAACTTTAGAAGCAATGATGAAGAAGCATGCAACATAAATATTGATTCTACTTCTTTTTCTTCTAATCGTAATTCACTTTGTACTTTTGTTTTCTCCTTCAATACAACTTATACTTCTTCTTCTGATGAGTGGATTATTGTGATCCAGGTGGATATTGGTGGCCACCTACCTATTCCAACTAGCTCCTTGTGTCTATTTTTATTCAACATGTCTTTGTGTACTACTTTATAATTGTGAGTTCTACATTTTTGGGGTTGTCTGAAGTTTCACACATTATATAGGTGGATACAAGTGGCCTCTTGCCTAATCCAACTGGCTTATTTTGTATGTTTTCATGTAAACACATTTTGTTGTACTTTCAGGGCTGTTTTGGGGCCCTAAACATTTTTTTTTTGGCTCACCATAGTCAGACTATAGACGAAGTGAGAGTCTGGTGACAAAATGTGTAGTTCTATGAAATACCTTTCCAACAAGCTATCACGCGCCTTAAAATGAGGTCATATGAAAACATTATGACCTTGGAAAGTTGAGGTACCAATTTACACCAACTTATCCATAGGGCCCACATGAATTTTGGTGTTTCACCTTCTAGGGTTAGGCTTTTGGATGTCTAGGGTTTTGGCATTCATAAGTAATATGAAAAGGGCCTATGGAGCCTCATTGTAATACATTCTGCTCAAACAGATGCACGTAGAAGCCACATATCTTCTGAGAGATAGCTACGACCATTCAAGCATGTTTTAGTTCTGCATTTTTATAGTTTCATCCTATTTCTTTATTTAATAGAAGATAATTTTCACTGGATATTTGTGTTATACTTCCTATCTCTGTGTTTATTATATTCATTCTATTAATCAGTTCGTTCCGCTCCTCAATCCATATCAGTGGTATCAGAGCGATCTACTCTTCATTTATTTTTCTTCGTGCATGTACCCAACAAGGTTTGGGTACAAGAAGCTGGGACTTGAACCCATCGAGCCATTACCAGATCGGTCACGCTGAGCCTGACAACAACCCATGGGAGACGAAAAGAAATATGATGGAGCAAGAGATCCTATTAAAATGTTGCTCGAGGAATCCATCGTGCGATAAAGGAATTAAATGATGGACAACTTCATGCATATCCTTTGATGGTTGCCCACGGGAGAAGCATCTTTGTCAAGCGACCATGCAACCCCCTTCAAGGTACAAGTAAATTTTGATATTCCATTATTTGAAGGATTGATAGATGAAATTGTTGTAGATAAATGGTTGAATCCACTCGAAGGATATTTTTTGGTCCACAATTTTTACTATAGGGAAAATATCACTTTTTCACTCCTCAAGGTCGTTCCCCATGTGAAATACTGGTGGGATACTTACTCTGAGAAAAGGGTCGTGGAGGAATCTTCAATTTTTGTTGTGGCCCCTACATGGGATTCCTTCCAAGATGCCATTAAAGAACAGTATTACCTTGTTGGAAGATACGAGGACCAGTACTCCAAATGGACCACCCTACATCAAGAAAGGAACTATATAGTACCAGAGTTCACCAATATTTTCCATGTACCCTATGCACCAAATTGGGTATCAAAGATTATGAGCATCATTTGGTGCTCAAATACCATGGTTGTTTGCATAGATACATTCAGACATAAATGGAGTTACTGGACATCATCTCGTTGGCACAACTTATAGATATACTGTCAATATCGAGCATAAATTTAAGTAGAAATGATGAGAGTTTGGATATGCAAGCCCATCATAGCCGAAGCAGGGAAAGGCAGCTTGAACCCACACAACAAAGGACCAAGTTGCGATGGCCACCCTCAGGACAATTCATCCAAGCCGCAACATAGGAAGGGAAGTGAAAAGATGAAGAAGGACACAGTAAAATGGTGTGAGTACCATAAAATTCCTAGGCACAACACCGACGAATGGCGCTACAAGTAGTCCCTTATGGTCGAGATGAAGGATTCCTATTCAGAGGTTGATTCTGATTACGAGTCAAATCATGAAGGAGGGAAGGGGATTATCGATGTTGAACCCAGTGCCATGGTCACTACCACCAAAGTCTGGCCAAGTGAACCAGAAGAACCAGAGGAAGGGGAAATCCTCTTTCACTCATAGATGTGGGTCAAGGGGGATTTGATTCATTTCATTGTTGACATCGATAGTCAAAATAACCAGATTTCAGCAGAGGTCGTCTAGCGGCTATACCTACCAAAGACACCGCACCCATAGCCCTAAACCATCGGCTTGCTTCTTCAAGGATGAGATCTTTGTGTCAGCCAACAATGATCCCTACCCTATGACATCAAGCCTTTCAAATATGAATTTGTAATGTACCTCAATTTTTCCATAAAAAAAAAAATCTATGCGACATTAATGTCCAATTTCATTTAATAGATTCGCTGATAAGAGAAGGTAATCTTCATTCCTGTTATAAATCTCTGTGAGGTATCTTATGTTCTGACTACCACATGATGACATTTCCACACTAGTCTAATTTACTTTGAACATAAAAATTATATGGATAATTCACCATAATTCTAACAATTCCCTTCAGTCTCAAAACTACTCACACACACACACACACACACACACACATATAGTATTTCAGACTTAGGACTTATAGTCCTAATCTCCCCTTAAACATGAGTTTCTATGTTTGCGCGCAAGACTATCTAATTTGTCTTTGAAATAAAATTCATATACTACATATCAGGTAATGGGGTCGGTATTATACCCTTTAGTAGAATATAAGTGGCTTACTCATAAGACACTTGGCACCATTTGGTATGGTCCAAATCATTAAACAGATACCTTTATGAATTATTTGTAGTTAGTGATCTTTTAGTCCATTTACATAAAAGAGTTTGGGTAACGAAATCCCACACTAATCCTCGTTTAACTCTATCTTAACTAAACTATGTCTCAATGAAGACTTCATTTGAACAATACTTTAATTGTAATGAAACAGTTGGAGTGAACGTGTCCCAACTAGTCATGTCACGAAGGGACTTTTATTAAATGTGTGTTTTCTTGACATGGGAAGAATGGTTTACTTGTCAGGAAGGAGTTAAAGCTATGCATCTACCATTAATGAAGGTCTTGCGTTTACGCATTTCAATTCTTTTCACTTGGCCCTTCCTCCAATCTAATCACGCCAACTCTGCCCCATCACATGGCCAGACCAACCTTTGTACCCTCATCATTAAATCTGGATAGAAAGATCTTCTATTAGGGTTAAGTGAGTTTTCTTTTTTCATTGTGAAGCCCTCAAAAATGGCTCTGCATGTTATTTCTCAGCAGGGGAGGTTGTCGACATGGAGGTCGTTACTCGGTGGAACAAAGAACATTATCCGTCTTCCCGGGTAAGTTTAAGATGCTACTGTGATTTAAAAATAGAGTGGAACTTCAGAATTTCATTATAGTGGATGCAATATTCATTTTTGTAACTCTTGTTATAACTTTAAGTTAAATCTTCCCCTTATCGCTATTCCTTGTAACTTTTTGGATTGTTCCTGCTCCTGGATAAGTTGGATTATTTGGTTGTTTCATTCTCAATCTCTTTGAAGGTCTTGACATTCCACCTCCTTGTTCTGATTCAGAGAATTTTCACCTGCATAGTTTTTTCGTGTGTATTTCCAATACCAGGGTTTCGTTACTTCCTTATTATCGTTATTCTTTATGGTCCCTCTGTTAATGTATGTCAAGGCATGATGTTGAGATTTCGTGAGGCTATGTGGGGTTTTAGTTTGGAGTTGAATGTTCACACTGTTTACAACATATTATATTGAATTTTATTTCTCTCTTTGTAAACGATGAATCCAACCTTTGATAATTTTCATCAGACCCTTAGTTGGTCCTTACGAATATAATACTTCCTTAATGGCTATTGCATTCTTGTCTGATACCATTAAAAATGTAACTTCTTTGTTTTTGAATAGTTCATTAGAAATACCCCATGGCATATAATGTTTGAGTTTGTAGAACTTTTTGGATTAAGTATGTCTCTTGTTTTCATTATCGTTGTTTGCGGGTAGTATAGGCCATTTGAAGTCTGGTAAAAATTCAATAGAAGAATAAATCTATATTTATCATTGATTTATAAGTATCCTCTGCAATATAGACAGTCATTTCAGGGAAGGTTTTAATCTCAACATTTACGTATATCATTTTTTATGTGTTTACAGTATGCCTTCAGCTTATTCACATGGCATGTCTTATACAATTTGTATTTTAAATGTTAGCACTATTGTTCGTTTCATTTCATAAAGAAATTGATTATATGCTTTGATTCCAACACTAATGATGGCACCCTGTTGATGCTAGGGTACCCATCAGGAAGTCCTTGGACCAACCTCCCCTCAGCCTGGGATGTCTATCATCCCAGAACGCGACAAGGAAAGGACATCAAGTCTCCATGTCATAAGTTAAGTGTCACTCTCGAATAAATTGTTGCTATCATTTATCATTCTATTGAAAGTTTCATTCACTTTACTCTCGTATATTTTACTAATGTTTTAAAATGGTAATTCCTTGTAGATAATTCGATCACACATAATTCTGGATGTCGGTTCCTATCATTCGCACAAAAGGTATTCAAGTTTCGTGCACAGTAACTATTAGTCTTAGCTTTCCAAGTTCTAGAAATGAATACCAAGGTTTTGTCCCAACTTTATCGTTAATAAGTGAAGTTTCGTCTCGAGTTCCTGTATCGGTTGGTTAAGGGGAAAAACCTATTTTCATGTTGATACCTCATTGTTGGAAGAGAACGTAGTTATTGCATGAGGTTGGACCCCTTTTGATTTTGGTTTGATTGGATTTGTATCACAAAGTTTAAAGGGTTTAAATCACATGATTATTTATCTTGTATACTTGTATTTGAAATACCATGGTTTAGCGAATTTAAATCTAGTCTTAATGGTATTATGGTTCTTTGTATTACCTAGATTGTTTATAAAGAAGGCATATCAACCTATATACTTCTAGAAGTATGTCCTCCATTTTTTTTTGTGTTACTTATGTATTATCATGTTCAACAAAGCTTCGTTGTAGTCAATAGAACTATCGTTTTCTTTCATTTCAGAACTATTTGATTCACACCGAGGTTGAAATGAATTTATTATTCATAAACCTATCATATTTCGAACTTACCAAAAATGTGTATATACATCAAAGGGCTCCGTATTTCTGTTTTCTTGAATTCATCGGGCTTTTTCCCTTCTAGTATTTTGTTTCCAGAACCTTGTTGCGTTAAAAGATTATATTTTTTTCTTTAGTTTCTATTTATCTTACCAGAATCTCTGTTAAGACTAATTATACTATTTGTCTTCCATTATAATTTTCCATGCATCGGTAATATAGTGGTGTTATTACTCTGTATAACTTATTACAGTAATATGCGAATATAAAATTATTT
>JASDQU010309521.1:106908-132044 GCA_032191745.1 Picea mariana
GACTTTTGCCATGAAAATTCCCGACCTCCTTCGTGACTCCGATTTCACGATTTTTGATTTTCCGGAATGGAAAATTTCACGACACATGTCCTCTGTTTTTCAGATGGTCTGGATCTATTTCAGAACATTCACCCCTAGTCTCGAAGTTTTAACCCTCGAACATCTCCCGAATGATTCTACGGCTGTCGAGTTTTTCGACCGAGATCCGACGGATCAGATTCTCTCTCGCTAATTCGAAGCTTTTGCCCCTAAATACTAATTTTTAACCTTCAGGCATCTCCCGACGTATCCAACGGCTGTCGGGTTTTCTGACTGAGAGTTGACGGCTCAAACTGTTCTTAACCAAATCAGGATTTCGCGTATCGCGATTTTCCAATCCCCTGTGCAATATCCAAAGGCTTTAAACCTTGTGCACATTCTCCAGATCTGACGGTTACAAGGGTTCGCCTTCCCTCCCGAACAGATCCTACGGTTCTAACACCATTGGTGTAAAGACCTGTCTTCCCATGGCCATAGACCATACCAACTGCGGTTTCATAGCACTGCTAAACCTCCTGAGCTTAAAAACTCGTCAAGTATCTCGTTGACGCTTCGGAGCAAACCAGGGTCTGAAATTGGTCCTCCCGACTCAATTTCCCCTTGCATTCTCAGTCCAAAGACTGCTCCACTGGCCCATCTAGGCTCAGTGTCGAAACCTTAGCTCTGATACCAATTTGTAGTGTACCTTTTTAAAGAACCAAGAGATTTAACGCACTCTTGTAATATTCTGTACACTCTTTTAATAATAAACACAGGCCAATATAACCACATGCATTTAACACATATTAAACACATTTAAAATCCAGAGTGAAACATATCTCGTTACTGCTATAATCACACATTCCATAGCTTTTAACAATAATTCATTTACACAGCGAAAACATGATACATAAGCAGCCTTTCACGCATAACATGATCAAAGCATAATTCAAATACTTATCTTTTAACAACTGTAGAAAACACCAATTGAGTGCAGGCCTTCCATGAACCTCCCAGCCTTAGACCACATTGTTCATCAGCTCAACAGTGGGTCTCCCCCGAGCTGGGATCGAGCTCCACCCCAAGGCAAGGAATCCTAGGCTAGGCTGAGATTAGAGGGAAGACATCATAGAAATATCTAGAAGGATTCTTTCCAAAGATGCCATCTTACGCCCACTACTACTAGACCCTCATTCCCCACATGCCTGTTCCGCCCGAGAATATACACCTTCACATGCACAGTCCATCGGTTCTAACCTCCCCTTCTGGGTCTCAGCAACAGGCCGGATCAAAAAGTCTCAGAGCCTGTAGCTGGTGCCAGACACTCTATGGAAGAAAACACTTCCTAGCAAACTCTTTCACCTGGAAAGAGTTTCTCACAGGCCTGACAACCTGCCTCTTCAAACCACAATCACCTCCCTCATCTGGAGAGAGGTTACACACAAGCTAAGCACGAGTTCACACTGGCCAGTAAGCCACGCGTAGTCTAGCACTGCATGGCCACAACATCCAACTGGGAAACAGACACGGGCTTCCCAAACAGGCTCAGCAATCACGAAATAGACTCACGGTTTTGGTTTCAGGATTTCACAAGGTGTATAGAGATTCCACTCACGGGCTTGATGGTTCAGAACAAAATGTACGGGCTATCTCAGAACGACACAATCCTTTTTCCGGTTCGGAGGATGAAACAACTTTCTGGAACAAACA
Source organism: Picea mariana (assembly GCA_032191745.1). Lineage (NCBI taxonomy): Eukaryota > Viridiplantae > Streptophyta > Pinopsida > Pinales > Pinaceae > Picea > Picea mariana. The sequence goes on from JASDQU010309521.1 coordinate 108,637, forward strand.
CAAACTTTTTCCCAAAGTCTACACGGGCTTCTAGTTCAAGGGGTGTATGGTTCAGAAGATGCACGAGGGTATCTCTGCAAAGGTTCGACCCATTCACGCTCAGACNTTTCCCAAAGTCTACACGGGCTTCCAGTTCAAGGGGTGTATGGTTCAGAAGATGCACGAGGGTATCTCTGCAAAGGTTCGACCCATTCACGCTCAGACAGTCCGGTTGAATCCAGGAGGAACCTACGCAGCAGTTGACGGAAATGGGAGCGGAACCCCCAACACGGCTTGCTTCGACAGTTTTAACTGCATGCACATGGGTTGACACTTGTCACCCATGAATCTTGTTCCTTCACATTTGGAAGTCACTCATCCTTCCAAAGAACTTAGGGTAAAATAATATGCACATGGCTCTTTTGGAAATAATATTAAAATATTATTCCAGGCCTAAGCCCCCTAGGCTTAGCCCCTAGGTTTAACACTCAACCCTTTTCCCACCTTCCAGCCCCTAGTTCCTTGCCCACTCTGTGAACGCTCAGTCCCCCTTCACTCATTCATCGTGGTCGGTCTGCACCTGGTGGTGTTTATATTTTATTAAATATTCTGCATACATACAAGTACAACAACAGGCTCCCGGCCTTCAACACTTAGGCTCCCTGGACTAACAAACACATAAGCCTATAGCTTATAGGAACTCGGCTCACCAGCCTATAACACATATGTACAATTTGTTTCATACATCAGGTTTATAAAGGGCTCGGCCTTGGGGACATTACAAGTCCTACCAAGTAAGGAAGAAACAGATAAAATAGAGTTTTATTTAAAGGATTATGAATCAGACTCTACAGAAGAACAATAATTAGAATAATAAGATCCTCATACTCCAGTATTGAGGAGATCGGTTCGAGAAATAAGGCTACCAGAAAGGAAATATCAGGGAGGCAGTGGATTCAGAGGATGGAAATCTCTGGAAAAATGCCATGGACGAAGAAATGACAGCCTTGGATAAGAATAAGGCTTAGGATTTAGTGAATTTGTTGACTGGAAGAAATCCCATTGGCATCACATGGGTATTTAAAAAGAAGCTGAATGCAGAAGGAAAAGTGGAGAAATACAAATCTCGATTAGTAGAAAAGGGTTATTCCCAGGTTGAAGGAATTGATTTTGGTGGGATTTTTTCACCTATTGCCAAGTTAACATCTATAATATTTTTGTTATCTGTTTCTTGCATTTGATTTTGAAGTAGAACATATGGATGTGAAGACAACATTCCTACATGGGAATCTAGAAGACAAAATCTATATGAAGCATCCAGAAGGATTTGTTGTGAAGGGAAAGAAGGAGCTGGTATGCAAGCTGAAAAAGTCCCTGTATGGTTTGAAACAATCACCAAGGATGTGGTATCAAAAACTTGATACTTATATGTTGGGACTTGGCTTCACAAGAAGCAAAGATCATTTTGTTCATTTTAAATTAATTGGTGATCATTTGATTTATTTGGTCTTGTATGTGGATGACATGTTGCTGATAGGAAACAACAAGGAGATTATCCAGGATGTGAAAACTCAGTTGTCCTCTAAATTTGACATGAAGGATCTCGATGCTTCTAATTTCATTTTGGGCATGGAAATTAAAAGAGATCGGAAAAAGAGGAAACTTTGGTTAAATCAGAGAAAATATGACAATATTGCAGAGGTTTAATATGTAGGAATGTAAACCGATCAAGGTTCCTATTCCTTTTGGTGTAAAGTTATCTGCGGATCAGTGTCCCAAGACACAGGAAGAGGAAGAGGACATGTCTCATGTTCCATATGCGAGTGCAGTTGGCAGTTTGATGTATGCAATGGTTTGTACTAGACCGTACATTGCACATGTTGTGGGAGTTTTGAGCAGGTATATTTCAAAACCAGGGAAGGAGCATTGGACAACAATAAAAAGGGTTTTTAGGTATTTGCGTGGCACTACTAGCTATGGATTGTGCTACCAAGGAAGACAAGGATTGGATATGGTTTTGGATATACATGGATTTGTATATGTAGAGTGGGATGGAGATCTGGATTGTAGGAGATCTACAAGTGGGTATGTGTTTAACCTGTTTAGACGAGCAATAAGTTGGATGCGCAAAAGACAGGCTGTAGTGGCACTTTCAACTACAGAAGCTGAATACATGGAAACCACTCATGCAAGTAAGGAAGCAGTATGGTTACAAAGATTGTTTTTGGGTATTGGGTTGGTACAACAAGCTGCAAGGATAGATTGTGATAGTCAAAGTGCAATTTTTCTGGTGTTGATCCCAACTTATCATTCAAAGACAAAGCATATTGATATTCAATTTCCCTTTGTGAGAGACATGGTTGAAGAAAAGAATGTATTGCTGATGAAGGTGGACACTTCGAAGAATGTTGCAGATTCATTAACAAAATCTGTGAGCACTGAGAAGTTCTCTTGGTGTAGAGGATCCATGGGCATTGTTGCCTTGGATTGTTGACTACTTAACCCTGTAACCCCCTGTATGCAAAGAAAACAACAAGTGGGAGAATATTGGGTATAATTTATATTATTTTCACGAGTTTCCTCGAGAAACGTGTCACATTTTTCCTTCATTTTTCGTGTTGACACGATTTTCGTGTCCATTGTTGAGTGGTTTTTCAGCACATGGTTTTTTCCAATGGTTTTGTATTTTAGGTTAAGGAATTAGGGTTTTTGACTAATCCAGGTCATTGGGTTAGGGTTTTGGATGCCGCTGGCTCTTATATGTATATTTTATTGTAAACAATGTATCACTATGAATGAATATAGAATATGTTGGTTTTCCCGGTTTGGGTTTCTAAGGGAAAAATCTCTGTGTAATGTTTGTATTTGACATTGTATCTTTTCTGTTCTTTTACTGAAAATATTTTTGCAGTAAATATTGTACAACGTTAAAATCTACAATTATCCTCCTTCTCTTCTTTGAAAACATGAAGGTAATCCATCCATTATGATGGAGGAGGCACTAGATTTGAAAAACTAGGGACAACTGAAAAATTGAGAGGTGCAAACCTCCATGCCAAGATAGCCTCCATGGCCTTTGTCATCCTGAATCAATGAAGTCACCATCATATTCTTTATTCATGGAGTGGAGTCACGAGGTGAAAAGGTTGCAGTCTTTTATGTCACCAATCCTTTCTCACCATCAAGAAATGGTAGTAATATTTGTCGTACAACCCAAGGAAGATCTTCAATTTCGTCCCTGACAATGACGCAAAAAATGTTAGCACTAGAAGTTGTTCTTAGACTTCTTTAAGAACAATCCTAATACCCATCAGGACATGAAAAAATAAATCAATTTAAAAGGGTGGATCAACAAGAAAGAAGGAAACAGTCTAACCTGTAGATTAGTGATCTACCATTGGGCATGGATTCAACACCACTCTGCAGATTGAAGGAAATCAAGCTAAATATCAGGTTAAGAGATTATATGATGATTATTAGAATAAAGGAAGGTGAACAAAAGAATAAAGTCTACTAAGCAGAGATCTTCTTTGCAGAATAGATTGAAAAATGATTGAACAAAAACAATGATTAACAAGCCATCTACAATAGATTTTTTGCTACTTAGGGATCCATTGATCAAAGGAAACCTTTCATCATAAAAAACTGCAATATATTCAATCAAGAAGATAACAAGAAATGGGAAAACAAAGAAGACAATCTGATAAACAACTCTCATGAATCTTTATTGGAAAAAATGTTGATTACAAACATGCCTTCGAGCTTACAAATAAGCAGTTAAACTGCTCCTCAAGATTTCTCCTCTCTTGGATCATGAATCCAACCCTTTCCTTATCAAAATCCACTTCATATATAGTGAATGATCTCTCTATACTCTAAGGAGGTCGAAACCAAGGAGCTACATAGGATTCTCCTCCACTTAGGAGCTTGTTACAAAAGATTCCAACAAAAACATTAAAAAATCCTATTTTTTGGGATCTTGTCTATTGCGATAAATGCCTTTTGAAATAGGTCATCCTGCTTGATCTGGAGATGGAACACATGTCCCTCATGTCCAAATAAATCCTAGGAAACCATTTGAACCTTTCTTGACAGCTGGAAACCTTCCCATAGCTCATATTTTTCAGACTGTTAAGAGTTCACAACGCATTTGACAGCATGCGCTGCAAACTTTCTTGTAGGTGATCATTTTGACTTTTCTCCCAAACTACGAACTGGGTCAAGCTGATGTTTTGTCAACAAGTCAATGGTAACATGGTTCTTCTCCACACAAAATTTCAAAAGAACCCATATCAGAATTCAAAATTTATTATCAAAACATGACTCTGTTGTGTGCTAATTTCTACAAACTATCCCAAATTACCCGTTTGCAGTGCCAGTGAGTCTAGGTGCTGCGAACTTTCCAGTAGCAACCTGTTTCCTTGCAAAAAGATTCCAAACTTTTAAAAAGTGTACCTGAAGTAGGATATACCTTCCACAAGATGTTTCAAGCTTATTTCAACTTGAAGTAAACTTGAAGAAACACAAAAAGATGCTAAGTTTAAGTCAAAATCCCAAACCATCACTTAATGTTGTAACTGGGTGCAAAACAATAAACCTTGACAAAAATGATGCTGATGTGGAGGATAATTTTGTATTAATCTTCTGGTTCTAGTATTCCTTCTAGTATCCATCTTAGCCAACATACCTAAATTCCTTTTTTCCACTTCAGGATGCCCTCTTTGCATTTTCTGACAAAAATACGACAACCCATCCTCTGGAAGAGGTCCTTCAAAAATGGTTCAGAGTTGCTGAATTGCATGTCATATGGTTCAGTTCTCACAATTTATCCTCCCTTGTGGATTTTATTTCTTTGTTGTCTGTCCATGATTTCTATCTTAAAAACCTCTAGTAACCTATTATGACAATGCTATGTGAACTATATAGTAAAACATGTTTTTTTTTAAGATTGATTTGCAGCGCTGATATACTCAGAGTTAACTTGTCTGAAAACTTATACACAACAATGGTATGGAGTGGGGAAAATTGTAGGTAAGAGTGATAAAAGTAACAAAAATCCAGTCTAAGTGAAAATGCAGATAAGAAAAAGAGGCAACTTTGTAAAAACAGAGGGTTCACAGCGCCAACACCAGTTCACAACACATAATTATCAGTGGAAATATAACTTTGTTTGCAAAAATAAGTTGTAGAATGACCCTGGTATGTATAAATGTATGTTGGTGATTTGTGAACCTAATATGGACTTAGAGGGAGGCATCCAATCTTGAACAATCTTCTTCATCCAGTTCACAGTGCCAGTTTGCAACACCAATTTTCAAATTCCAGTAGTGCGCTTCAAGGAAACTGTTAGAGTTTGTTCTTTGACATAATCTTTGAAAATCATATTGAATGAAAGAGATGAAGACAATGAAATATCCCTTGACACGTTTTCAAGGTGCAATGATGAGATATTAGTGAAATGAAGTACTTCTTAGTATGTTGTGAACTTTCAGGTGAGTTGGAAACAAATAAATCTTACCTCCAACTTGACCTCTAAACGGTTGGAAAATGACATAATGGAATTTTTCTACAAACCCTTGAGACATGACATATGATAATGATGAATTTAAGACCAAGTTTGAGACCCATTTGACCCTTATTTCCTTCACGATGATAACTGATAGCATGACACCAAGACTCTTACATGGACTAAGGTTAGACTTTTTGACTCCTGAACATTTCATGTGCTAACAACCTACACAGATGCAGATTGGGCAGGTTGCATTGATGATAGAAGAAGTACAAGTGGAAAAACATTCTACTTGGGTGAGTGTCTAGTATCATGGTTGAGAAAGAAACAATCATCAATATCTTTTCCTACAACAAAAGCAGAATATATTGCAGAAACAACATGTTGTACTAAGGTTTTATGGATGAAACAAACTTTGAAGGATATACAGGTTAAATATGATAAGCCCATTCTGATATTTTGTGATAACACCAATGCATCAATATCTCAAATAACCCAGTGATGCACTCTAAGAAGAAACATATTCTGATTAAGTTTCACTTTCTACAGGAACATGTTGCAGAGAAGAACATTAGGGTCGAGTATATTGGGACAAAATAGGAAATTGCAGATATCGTCACCAAATCTCTTCAGAGGGAGAACTTTGAGTAACTTCAATAGAAACTTGGAGTAGTTTCTATCCCACAATGAATTTTTGAGTGCTTTTCATATATGTCATGGATTTACACGAGGAAGCACCATAAAAAGAAAAATGATAACGTAAATATTCTAATCTTGCAGACAGGGGGAGCATCCCAAAGGACAGTTCAGATAGGGGGAGCAACCCCAAAGGGAAGTTACCCTTCAACATTAACGTCAAAGGGGGAGGGAGAGAGAGTAATCGGAGGCATGGAAATGGAGAGAAAAAATAGAGGCATGATCATAGGGGGAGCAATGGTCACAGGGGGAGCATGAGAATCGTTCCGGTTGTCATTGATGTCAACCCTTGAAGAAATTTCGGTAGCCTTGAAGGTATGGTCATGGAACCCACAGTTGATCGAGGAATAAACACATGAAGGCCAATGTATTTGCAAGTAAGCCTATCATATATGGATAATACACGTCATGTTGTTTTCGTTGATAGGTGGTACATCACGTGGCTCGTTACAGTTGAAGAGATATGACTTTGCAAATATTGGAGGACCCTTAAGAATAATCTATAAACTCTTAGAAGGTCAATAAGAAGTCTATTATTCTAGAAGTCTCTAGAAAGTTATCAATAATTTTTCTAGTCAAAGTGGTTGCAATAAGAAGTTAATTATGGGTAAGTAGTTGTAACAAATAAATTATGAGTTTACTAATTATGGATAAAGTAGTTGCAACAAGAATGTGGGTTAGCCCTAAAAGAAGGAAAATGGGTAAAATAGTTACAATATAGCCCCTAAAGGAAGGCACTTGGGAAGTATAAATAAGAGATCAAGAGACTCCCATCATCACCTATTGCACAAATTGAATATCTATCTTGTGAAAGTAAAAGGTATGATTGTATGTTTGTTTGAGGTTGGATCTTGGTGATTGCTTCAGGTATGGTCATGTGAGTTTGGGTATATTCTCTTGAGGTATTATTGGATGTATGGTACATGCTGTATGAGGCAGGTACACAAAGGCACATTGGTGGTGCACTTGTTGTTTGTACTTGACACACATTCTTGTATGTTTTGTTGAGGCATATCTTGTGTCATATGGTACATGTTTGAGGTAGTTTGGTAGAGATTTGTTGTTGAAGGTATTGGTATAGGTTGAAGCTACATAATAGCGAGGGTTTGATACATGGTTGATGTGATAGTTCATTGTATGTTGTTTATGGATGATTGATACATGTATCACACATGTAGAGAGATATATTTGTGATGTTGGGTACATGATTTGAGCTATGCACTTGTGATAGTGGGTATGAGATCTATGTGATCAGATCTGATTGGTTGATGAGTTTGAAGTGACATGTTTTTACAGTGACAAGTTTTACAATGGTAGGTATTACAGTGATAGGATTTACAGTGACAATATTGACAGAGTTTGTGGTAGTGACAATTTGGTCTCCATTTATATTTTAAGGCAGTGGGATGGGGCAAGGAAAGGGGGTTGTAGCTGTTGAAATATGGCAACCTAACACACGACAGGTAATTCCGAGCAAAAAAATTAGTGAACTAAAGCACTGCTAGGTTACTCAACAAAAGATAAGAGGAAGCTTAAAACATAAACCAAACACCACATTGCACACAAGATTCAGGTAAACACCCCTGGAAAAACCCTGAAAAACCAGTTCTGAATTTTATTTTATTAATAAAATCTCAGGCTCCCATCTTGGGATAATGGCCCATCAGAGGAATCACAATGATGCAGATGATAACCTAGCCCACATGACTTCTATCTCCCTCGCTTACCCCTACACACTTTCTCATCTCTTCCCACTCAAACACAATGAGTGCATAGGAGCAAGAGGGATTCTTTCTCATGTACTTGTGTTTGAGTGGGTTGGGCTTTGGAAGTGTGCAAGGGGCAATGAGGGAGATAACCACAATGTGGGCTAGGCTATTAGCTACGGTTGGTGCATGAAAACTAAGGGAGTTGTAGCTTCCTTCAGGTTGGATCCTAAGAAACTAGGGCGTTGTAGCCTCCTTCCAGTTGTAGCTGGAAAACAAGGAAGTTGGTGCTTCCTATGAATGTATTTCTTTTGACAAATAAGAAAATAATTCCGTGGTTTTCTCCCGCATTGGGTTTCCATGTAAAATTATGGTGTATGTTGTGGTTGCTCATTGTTCACTATTTATTTATACTTCTCATGATGTTTTGAATGCTATTGATGAACTACTCATAAATTTAAACAATACACATTCAGTGGTTAAAAGTAATAAAAGTTCTCATATTGATTCACCCCCTCCTCTCAGTATTCCAACACAAAACACATTCCATAGATATTCCTTTCAGTGTCTAAGAAGATCCAATCGATATTAATCTATTCGATAAATATAAAATGGATTGGGAAAAATACAAAACTATACTATACCCACGTTGGAGCCATTAAATTTGGACTCGTCTCCCTACTTAGGCCTTACATGAATGTATCATCATTATGTTGTGTCCTAGATATAAGGCATAAAAAAATTGCATATGCCTTGATTGGAGGATTTCAAACTCCTCTTCATGATGGAATTTTATTTTCTACCATATATCCAAAATATTTAGTGGCCCTTGAAGATTCTTGTATCTATGAGGTCCTTAAAGCTTACATTTTCCCTGCAAGATTCAATATGCACACTAAATCGTGTATAATCTAGCTTAAGAGTCTTGTAGTCATGCGATTTGGAAACGATACTCTTCTACCACTCCATTCTAATGTTGTTATCACTTCACGCTTGCATAGCATGGTGGAAAATGATGTTTCACACCGATATCAACCTATCACTTTCGATTGGATGGGTATAGAATATCTTGTAGAGTGGGAGGACAGATATGACCAGTTTCAAATCGACACAACAAATTGTGCAGAACCCACATAGGCGATCAATCCCTCTGCAAATAAACCAAATATCCTTGTCCTTTAAATCTCCATCTCTCCATGTTACAAATCCACACCATATATGTTCACAAACAACCACTGCTAATAACCAGCAAGAGAAAACAAAGCAATCAGGACACTTAGGTAGTTATCAAGATTTCCCTGCATGCAGAGAAAAACTAGAACATATTCACAGTCGCAAGTTCACATCCTTGAGTGAAAATTTCTATATGATCTTAGGATATCCTCTCCCTAAAGAGAGCCTAGAAATGACTAGGAGACATCCATCTAGTGAATAACATTTCGTCCCTAGTAGAAATCTCCAAAACATTCCCATTAGACAATGGTCAACATAATTAAAAACTAAAAGGGAATATTTTCCTATACAATCATCATCTCCCACACAAGATATCAATGATGAATGCAAGTTTTTAAACTGGCCAAACATGCAAGTTATTCACACTAGATATAACATAGATGAGCATCGAACAGAAATCAACGTGATAATTACAAGTGTTGTCAATTCTCTTGAAGAGAAAGAACTGCTCCATTTCACATTACCAGAGAAAACATTGAGCAATATATTTCAAAAACCCTCATTGAAGAGATTAAAAATAGTAAATTGAAAATCCATATTCTAGAAAAATGGAAAAATAAGGCGTTCATTGGCCTTACCCATGCACATGAAAGACTCAACTGGAAGGGATTTGGGGTAACCATAGATTTTGATGAAAATAACCTTTTTTGTTTAGATGTTGTTATAGGTATTTTAACATGTGAAGATTATTCACTAATAATGTAGCTAACAAAAGAAAAAGGGGAAATTGTTCTCTGTGGTGATTCTTGTAACTTGACAATGCATCCATGGACAAGATGGACATAGGTCCTTTTGGATAGATTCTTCCTGCGCAATGACTGGTACTAGAGAATATCAAAGTTCATCTTGCATCTCCAATCATATTTCATTATTGCAGCTTGTGAAAGTATATGGTTCAAATTAGATGAAAGTTGCAAATACGACTATATGGTTCAAATTCAAGATGAAAGCTGCAAATACGAAGATTGAAAAGCAGGATCCTCCTTAATACATTTCAGTAGTAAAATCAATGAAGTACCGATAGGGAAATATGCTTGGGATAATCAATGAAGAAATCAAATTAAATCTTAAAGTAAGATATGAGTTCATTGGTGATTTTATGTGTCCCCCACATTCCATATTGCAAGAATCCGATGTAGCGAGATGCGTCACAAATTTCCTATATCCTCTCCCCGAATTTGTTGAAAATTGGGATGATCCATATGATAGAAAATATTTTAGAAGAGGATTTTAATAACCTAATCAATCAGATGGAATATTGAGCTACAAAAACGTGTGGGCCCAACATCTCTATTTTTTTTCGGCCAACTAACGAAAATAGCTCATCTTTCTCTCTTTTCTAAATCTCCATATATTCCTCTTTGTATATAAGATAAATATTATGTTGGCCATGTTGTCGGCCATATATATCTCTTGATTCGACTTGTGGGTAGCGATATGCTCCACCTTGTAGTGCGAGGCTCTATTGGCGGCCTTATTCTCTATCATGTACATTTGTGTCAAGTTAGTCAATACCCATTCGGGTCCCTACATGTCCTCAGACATGATGAAGGGAGGATATAATGTGAGGTTGTCCCCTCATGCCCCAAAATGGTGATAGGTTGGTGTGAGTCTTTAATTAACGAAACTAGATGTCATAGTTATAAAACTAGGTTGGTGTGAGTCTTTAATTAACGAAACTAGGTTCATGAGATTGGTGTGAAAGATCATTTTTCACCAAGCCATAGGGGCGAAGTGGTAAGAACCTTGGATTAGAGTGGTGGAAGAGTATCATTTCCAAACCACATGACTACAAGACTCTTAAGTTGGATGATGCGTGATTTAATGTGCATATCGAATGAGAATATAAGCTTTAATGAGCTTATAGATATAAGGATCTTCAAGGGCCATAAAATATTTGGGATATATGATGGCGAAGGCAGGGCCGATTGAGCAGAGCTTGAAATCCTCTGATAAAGGAATCTACAAATTTCTTATTCCTTATATCTAGAGGCCCAATTAGCCTTATATCTAGGGCACAACATAATGATGATACATTAATGTACGACATGATTAGGGGGTGAGTTCAAATTTAATGGCTCCAATGTGGGCATACGTATAGTTTTGTCTTTTTTCCTAATCAATTATATCTTTATCTAATAGATTAATATTGATAAGATCTTCTTGGCCACTGAAAGGAATATCTATGGAATGAGTTTTGAAGAGGGTATGTGACTTGTAGTTCCACCTATGAAGTTTGTATACATATTTGGGTGAGATAGGTTGGAGCTTTCAATGAACAATGTTCTCTTGTTTGGGAATAGAGATAATAGTTATATCAGAAGTAGAGGTTGTCAAGGAAGAAGTTCTATGAGATGGGGCTTGTACGAGAGATGGATCTTTGGTTATTTCTGCGAAACTGATAGTATCCATGGAGGGATCCATGATTGAAATATGGGCCATGTTCAGTAGACAATGCACTTCAATAGGTTTAGATAAAATAGTTTAAGTCTTTGGAGTGGAATGACTCAGTCCCAACAACGTCAATCCCATGCTAACAATGGACACAAGTGCCTCCCATCCACTATGTATAATACCCCCATTGTATGCATGTAATCCTCATATATATGAATACCCAAAAGCATTAAACAAAACACTTCTCATTTCAGAAATTAGTGGACTTCAAGAGGTTTAGATAAAAGAGCTTAAGTCTTTGGAGTGGAACAACTCAGTCCTAAAAACGCCAATCCTATGCTAACAACGGACACAAGTGGCTCTCATCCACTATGTTTAATATCCCCACTGTATGCAAGTAATCCTCATATATACCAACGTAGATCCATCTTAAATATGCGTCGAGAGGGATCAAATTCCTTGAGATGCAAATTTTTTTTGAGTAGATAACTTAATCCTCATATATATACCAATAGATGGAAACATTTCTTCAAGATTTGTGCTCTAAAAGAATTATAACTAAAGGAATTGTACATCTCCTTCATACTCAATCTACCATTCAAATTTTTTGCCAATAAGAATTTTTTACTCCATATATATATATATATATATATATATATATATATATATATATATATAAAGTTGATACTGAAAGATTTAATCGTCACCATATTTTTTAAATAACATTTGTTAACTCTATTTTAAGAATTTAAGGAATTGCACATCTCCCATATATGGAGAAGTGAAAAACACCTTTACTTTCAATTTATCTCTTTCTATATAAAGTTGATATAAAATTATTTACAATGTGGAAACTTTCAATTATCATACATTTTCCACCTTTTTAAAATTAATGGCGCCAATCGCCGTATATCAACCACTTATTACATAAATGTGATTGTTGCTACTTGACGAATGACATGCAACCATTAATAAATTAATACATTTTAAATGTAATAAATAAATAATAAATAATAATTAACTATCTTTAATTTTTTAAAACTAATTATTAATAATTTATTAAATTATAATAATTAATTATTTAATTGGTAATATCTAATTAATTATAACTAAGTAATTAAAAATTATTAATTAATAATATTTTTTTAATTAATAATTGATATTAATAACAAATAAAGTATTAATTAATAATTGATTATAAAGTATAAATTAATTAATGAGAAATAAAATACTACATAACAAAATAATAATAATAATAAAATAACCTTGTGATAATAATAAAGTAAAACTAAACTAAATACATTAAAAATAATAATAATAAGGTAATATATTAATTAATTAATTAACTTTTTAATATTTTAGTAAAGTATAAAGAGATTGTTAAATATATTAATCAAGTAATAATACATTAATAATAAATAAATACTTTGATCGTTGATATAACATTACATAAATATATTAAAGTAATAAAATATTAATTAATATATATATAAATAATCAATTAATTAATATAATAATAAAAAATTACATTATTGTATTATTAATGGTAATAGAAAAATATATTATTAATGTTAATATTATATATAAAAAGGATGAATAAATTTTATAAAGTAACTATCAATACATTAATGTATAAATGTAACATATTAATTAATAAATACCTTATTAATATATTGTATTAATTAATCTATACATTATACATTAATAAAGTATTAAGTTTAAAAAAATACACTAATAAAATAATGTATTAAAAAAGTATTAATACTTTATTACATTAATTTAATATATAGAATAAAGTATTAATTTACATTAATATATAATGTAAAATAATAAATAAGTGATACATTAATAATTAATAATAAAGATATTAATTAATTAATATATTTATAATTTTTAATTGATACATTGTAAAAGTATTAATATAGTAATAATATAGTAATAATGCATAAAATATATATATATTAATGCATAAATAAAAACATTACTAAAATATTAATACATTAAAATATACATAAAGTTTTAACACACTAAAGTATGAATGTGTACTAAAATGTATTAACTAATCAATACATTAATACATTATTAATTAGTACATTGCTAAACTATTTATACATTAAAATATTAATAAAGTATAAATACACTAATAAAATAATTCATTGATAAAACAATAATACATTACTAAATTATTTATAGATTAATGTAATGTATAAATTAAAGTAATTAATAAGTTATTAATTAACACATTGTTGAAGTATTAATAAACTAATAATGTAATACATTAAATACATCATTAGATATTTTAACACTTTAAATACATTTAATATGTTAAATACATTTAATATATTAAATGCATTAATAAATACGTTATTAACATGTCCATTGGATGTAGCTTGGGTGGTTGCTAGTGACATGTTGTTCCCTTCAATGGGTTTATAAGATGATATTATTATTGAGTCTCATTTCTCCAATATTTTGAAAATGTTCGGCCTCCTCATGTTCTAATAAAAATATTATTAAAGTATTTATACATTAATAAGACATTATTACATTAACTTAATGTATGTATAGATTAATACATTATTAATTAACACATTGTAAAAGTATTAATACAATAACAAAGTAATACATTGATAAAGTAGTAATACAATGACCTTAATGTATTTAGTAATACATTATTAAAGTATTAAAAAATTAATAGCACATTATTACACCTTGGTTGACTTTGGGAAGGAAAGGTTGATGAAGGTTGACACAGAACATTTTGGTTGACCATGACCTTGCTTGACCATGCCCATGGATAATTATGGTTTACCATGACCATGGTTAATTATGGCTAACCTTGGATTACCATGATCGTGGTTAATTATGGTTGACCATGACCATGGTTAACTTATGTAGATGTTCACCATATTTAACTTCCATAGACCTTCAGTATGATTGACCTTCACTATGGATGACCTTCAATATGGTTGAATTTGGTTGATCACGACCATGATTGACTGTGGTTGACTATGGTTGACTGTGGTTGACCACGGTTGACAATGTTAACCATGTTTGGAAATTGTTGTCCATGGATGACCATGGATGGCCATGACCATGGTTGACCAAGACTATGGATGACATTTAAATAAAGACATTTCAAATTGTTTGTCAAAAAATGACAACATGATATTTGAGTCACATTAGAATGACGAGGCTATGTTCATGACATTGCGATGATGAGGCTATGTTCATCACTTTGCAATAATATGGTTAGTTTCGTCAGAATGCGACAAAGGGGCTAAGTTTGTCACATTGCGATGACAAGATATTTTCGTCACATTACGATGATAGGGTATTTGTGTCACATTGTGAAGATAGGATATGTTCATCACATTGCAACGACGTGATATTGTTCGTCACATATTGACAATGATGGGGCTATGTTAATCACATTGCGATGACAAGACATTTAAGTAAAAAGTGGATATCTGATGAACAAGAATGTCGTATGTTAATCATATGTCGTATGGCTATGTGATGAACATAAATGTCATATTTTCATCACATTGCAATGATAGGATGTTTATTTTGATGGCGTGGCTATGTTCATCACATTGCGATGATAGGGCATTGTTTGTCACATTATGATGACGGGATATTTGCATCATATTGTGATGATGAGGATATTTTAATCACATTGCGACAAGGCTCTGTTCATCACATTGCGACAAAATGGTTATTTTCGTAAGAGTGCGATGGAGGGGCAAAGTTAGTCACATTGCGATGACAGGATATTTACATCACATTATGATGATAGGATATTTGCATCACATTGCAAAAATGGGGCTTTGTTCATCACATTGTAAGGACGAGATATTGTTTGTCACGTATTGACGATGACGGGGATATTGTGATGATGGGGATATGCTCATCACTTTGCGACAAAAATTCATTTAAGTAAAAGGTGGCTATCTGATGAACATAAATGTTGTATGTTCATCATATGCTATATGGCTATCTGATGAGCATACATGTCATATGTTCATCACATTGCGACGATAGGACATGTATTTCGACGATAGGGCAATGTTCATCACATTGCAATGAGAAGACATTGTTTGTCACATTATGACGATAGGATGTTTGCATCACATTGTGGCGAGGAGGATGTGTTGATCACATTGCGACAATATGGTTATATTCATCACATTGGGACGACGAGGCTATGTTCGTCACATTGCAACAATATGGCTATGTTCATCACATTACGACAACATGACATTTAATTAAAAAGTGGCTATTTGATGAACATAAATGTCATATGTTCATCCCATTGCGATGATAGGAAATTTATTTCTATGATAGGGCTATGTTCATCACATTGCGATGACACAACATTATTTGCAACATTATGATGACATGATATTTGCATCACATTGTGACGACAAGGATATGTTAATCACATTGCAACGATGAGACAATGTTCATCACATTGCAACTATGAGGATATGTTCATCACATTGTGACAATATGGTTATGCTCATCACATTGCGACGACAAGGCTATATTCGTGACATTATGACGATGAAGCTATATTCATCACATTGCGACAATATGGTTATGATTATGACATTGCAACAATATGGTTATGGTGAGGCATGGTCATCTATGGAAAACAAGTGTCAAACATGGTTAGCCATTGTCAACCATGGTCAAGAATAGTCGACCATTGTCATGGGCAATCAAGGTAAACCATAGTTATATTTTTCACATTGTGACAATATTGTTTTGTTTGTCACATTGTATGTTCATCGTATAAGGCTATGTTCCTCACATTGTGACAATATGGGTATGCTCATCACAGTGTGACGACGAGGCCATGTTCACCACATTGTAAGAACAAGATATTTACATGACACGATGATGACTGGATATTTGTGTAACATTTCGACGACGGGACTATGTTCATAACATTGGCAATTGATAATTAAGTGTACTGAGTAATTTGTTAATCATGTTATGAAAATTGAAATAGTAAACATCATGAATGAACGAGTTCATAAATGTAAGGGATTTAATGTTGACAATCGAATTCATTAATTTGAGTGTACGACGAAGAATATGACAACATCTTCAAATCCTCGCCATCAAATTATATGTGATTCAACCAATAACACACCTTAAAATTGTCATATAATTTATCCCACCATTCTTACCAATACTTCAATACTTTAATTAATTTAAACAATCCATCACTTTATTTATTTTTATATATAAAAGGATTACCAGCAATCATAGCTCTAAACCTTAAGTACTTATGCGTTTAGATCTTCCATAACATGTGAATACATTAATTTTTATAAATTTACAATACCAAATGTTTTATGGCTTACAAATTGACTCTTTAAAAGAGATAGTCACTAAATTAAGAGCAATAAAAAGTAACACTTTGAATAAGAATCATGATCCCATATTAATTCCAAAAAGTAGTTAAAGTTTAGAATGTAAAATTATGTTAATAATAAACATTTTAAATATAAATATATTACATCAATTATTTATGGGTAATACATAATAATTAAGTAAACATGTTGACGAGTTAAACATTTAAACGATTAACATATCGAATAATTAAACATTTATTTTTCTACCAAATTGATTGTTCAACATTTGCATGTAAGTAGGAGATCCATAAGAGAGTTTTAATGAATATAAATAATATTACAACAATATTACATCCATGTATTATTATAGGATGTAGTTTCCCATCATCAATGTAAAGCTTATTCAATATTTACTTATCTACTGTAAATTCTCCTTTTGAATGAATTTTCTTATGGCCATTTATAACCATTCTTATTATATTTTAAGTTATATAATATATAGTTAAAAATTATTTTATATATACATAATTTTAAGCATATAGAAATTTTTAACATATAAAAATCTAAAAATGTTGTTTATTACTAACAAAAATATACAAAATTTAAAATATAATTTATTACTATTATTTCATTAACAAATACATATTTAATCTAAAAATATAAAAATTAAAAATATAATATAAAAAAAATATATATATAGTTTATTTCTATTATTCCATATATATATATATATATATATATATATATATATATATATATATATATATATATATATATAATTTGGAATATTTAAGATTAAATAATAAAAATATACCCTAATACAAATAACTCCAATTATAATAAAAATAAATCTAAACTTAATTTGACTCTAACACTAACTCTAACAACTCCAAAAATATATTATTAATACATTATCCTTTGCATGGTTAATTATTAATATTAATTAATAATTATTGTATAAAGTGTATATATGCATAATATATATACATACTCTTAAAGTGACCTTATATAATAAAGTTAATTTATGTATATTAATAATAACTAATACCTCTTATATATTAATAATAAATTAAAATCATTGTTAATAACCATTTTTTTTTTAAATAAAAAAAAAGATCCTTGTATTATATCATTATGAGTGTACATCCGTGAACCGTTTGGCAGCCACTCATTCCGCCACATAAGGGAAACTAGAACAGGTGGATCCAAACGATGGTATGACGATAGTTGCAGAGTTTCAAATTAGAAAAATTGGAGCAAAAGCTGATATTTTTAGCAGGAGATTCTTTCCCCGTAACTAGCCTAGGGCAGACTTCTTCCAGAGTCACCATTTCTATGATGGTTACAAAAGTGTAAAAAAGAGTAAAAATAAAATCACTATTCATTCTGAAAATGAGAATTGACATGAATCAGAGACAGGGGTGGGCCGCGTCAAGCTTTTAGGGAACCTGGACATCCAAAGACAATGTAGGCCGGGACGAACTTCTACTTGCAGGTGGGGCATTGAGCTTGAGAAGGGGCGTCTGAGAGTGCTTCAAACAGCAGATCTAAATGCTAATGGATGGTTCTTTGGCCGTGATCATGCTCGTCCTACCACTGCCAGATGTCAAAGAGAAGCTCCAAGTGCTCCGTTGTGAGATGAAACATGTGGTGTGAGCCATCATCAGCACCGTCATTTCCTTCTTCAACGATCTTTCCTATGTATTCAGCACTATCATTGCCTTTGTCAGCTTCGTCATTGCCTTCTTCAGCACCAGCCTCGCCTGTGTCTTTCCCATATTTTGATAGTTGCCAACTTGGGGGGATCTCCTCCTCCAAAATGCAACCCCCTTCCCACCAGCGTGGATGAAATTCTCAGGAGGTGGAGGGGCTGAGAGTTGCGGGGGACCCATGCAAATGAGCAAGGCTCGGGCCAGGCTGAGGAGGTGGCTCAACTTCTTCCACCTTCATGCTTGAATACTGAGGTGAAGGAAGTGATTCCTCCTTGGATGTGTTGGGGAAATCCGAAGCGATCTGGGATGGCTGAGGAGAAAGATCAGTCAGGGATGGGGTTTCAGATTTGGGAATGCATAGGGGAAGCAACGCTTGAGTCTGGGGTGAGGTGGGTAGGTTTTCCTCTTTGGGAATACATAGGGTGGATTGAGCTTTGTTGGAAGGTCTGCGAGGTTGGTTGAAATGAGCTATCAAGGCTCTCTGAGAAGCTGTGAGCCGATTATCTCGAGTGAAGGCATTTTTGTTCTTGATGGAACGCCTTGGATTGCCTCTGTCTCGGGGCATGGTGGGAACTAGGGAGTGAGAGCAATGTTGGTCTGAGGAAATGCAGAGGTCGCCCTGGAGGTAAGCGAAGAGGCCAGAAGGTCCAAGAAGCACATAGCAGAGGTGGTAGTTAGCAAACATTGTGTGGGAACAGGCGCCTTGGTCATTTTTTATGCTATTGAGAGCTATTGAAGTCCCTCCCATCGCCATTGAAGGCTAACGGGACTAGTTCAAGCCTCTAGTACCAGTGGCCTGGCTAGAGTGCTCCTCCATGGGCTTCCGCAGGCACACTGGATTAATATCCCCTATGGTGTATTCCATGGGGAATTAATATCGTCAGGGGTGGTGGCTTGGGGTAGTAACTCTCCCCACTAGTTTCTCCTACCACATGTCCCCCCCTCTCTTGCCATTTGTCACCCCATCCGTGTACCATTGTTAATAACCATTAATAATAGTATTAATAAACATTAATATTAAGATTGATTGATATCACATTAATCCCTAATATTAATAATATAATATAATATGAACCACTTTTGATTATAATAGTGTATTATTAATAACCCCAATCTTAATAATTCCAATATGAGAGTGCGAGTGAGGGTGGAAGTGAATATTAGAATAAACATATTAGTGACAGTGTGGGGTAATATTAGATAAAACATAATATGTTTTCTCTAATATTACCCTCCACCCCACCTTCATAATTGTAATAAATATAACCTTAACCCTAGCATTTGTCTTAGTACAAACTCTAATACACTCACCACATACACTTTTGCAATTAATTTTAATTTATTTTTTATTCAAAATTAAAAAATTAATGTCACAAATCATTTTCCTCAAAAGGTGAGGAACTTCATATCTCCTTTATTAACTCATCAAAATATATTATAACCCTAACCCTAACATTTGCTTAATACAAACTCTAATGCACTCACCACATACACTATACAACTTTGCAATTAATTTTAATTGAACTTTTATTCAAAATTAAAGGATTAAAGTTAGAAATGGTAATGACCTTCATATATCATTTATGAACTCCATCAAAATATATTAAAAAAACTTTAAAACCAACTTGTCACCACCAAAATTAAAGTATTAATATTAGAATTCATTTTAAGGTGATGACCTTCCTATATTCTTTATTAACTCCTCATAATATATGAAACAACTTTAAAATCAACTTGGTTTATGAAAAGGGTTGCAGTATATGCCAATTATATAAAACCAATTATATAAAACCAACTTAATTTTAAGTATGCTTTTATTGAAAATTAAAGTATTAATATTAGAATTCATTTTAGGGTGACTACCTTCATATATTCTTTATTAACTCCTCACTCCTCATAATATATGAAACAACCTTAAAACCAACGTGGTTTATGAAAACTGATGCCGTATATGCCAATTATATAAAACCAACTTGGTTGAATCTTTACATTTCTTATGAAAAGAGTAATCACAATGAGGTTTTTTTATCCATGGTACCATGTTTTTTTTGGTGCTTCCGGTTGGTTTCATCAGGAAATATACACATTTGGGATGTGTTTAGATAAGTGTGGCAATAACGTTTTAAACAGAAAAACAAAAATGAAACAAAAATGTGGGAAGGAAAAGTTTTTAAACACCTCATCAAATTGAAACGAAACTTTCTGATACATGAAAATTCTGGTTTAAACTTCTCATACATGGACAGATTTTTGAACAGATTTTTGAAGATCTCTTGATATAATCTATCTTTTTGGAAAGTATCCTGGTATCAGAAATAGTGATTATATTTATTTATCTATTAAGAGTACATAATAGTTACAGGGGTTCTATGTTGTCTATCTCACGTTATAGGTCGAGTGCAAACTCTGAAGGAACGAGCCACAGTTGGTAATTTCTCTCACATGATTATCATTCAAAAGCCTGTATATTTTTTTCCAGCCATTGCAGAACCCATGGTTCTTGCAGGATTCGTCGAAGCTCCTGAAATTGGTCTGCCAAAAAGGAAATGAATCATATTAATATATCTTCAAGCTCATTCATCTCCGCGGCCATTGTAACCGGTCAAGTGTATAACTCTTCTAATCCGAAATCCATCAAATAGTATAGTGGAGACCAGAGAAGATTCCAGTGGGGAGAGGATAGATCAATTAAATATAAATATTGCCTGTAGTTAACAAACCGCCTTTTTTTAAATGTGTTAGATGGGCAGCTTACTTCGTATAACTCATGATGTCAAAAATTGAGGGCAAGTATGGTGGTGTGAGAGCGGTCGGATTGATAATCATAACAATTTTACAAAATTATATATTCATATGAATAATCATATCATATAACATCTTGCTGACTGAAAGAATCTTTTGCTAACTCGTAGTAAAGACCAAACTTCGAAGCCTGCAAAATTTTGCATAACTGATAGAATTGCTAGTGTAAAACATCATATCAAAGCTTGAGGGCAAGTCGTGATTGATTAATCATATCAAATCTAGAAAATCATGTGTTTTGGTGATGATGTAGATGCTATAGATTAATAGAAAACATCTCTATGCAGTAAATATTATCAGTTATGGTAAGATATTCCTAATATTGTAGCCTAAATATTATGTTACAGAAAGAGCATGACCGCAGGATTCAAAATTACGAGCAATGTAATGTAAATGAGTGAAAAACAAAAACGATTCCATTACAATGGATTATATGATCGGAGTGAACTGACTCTCACAACTGAAGCTTATAACTGGTGTTTATAACTGGTGTTCACTTATTTCCAAGTCTTCTCCTTAATGGAGAATGGATTGACTTCTACACCTAACATCTCCCTAAACAGTTCAAACTTAATCTTTCCAAGAGGCTTAGTGAAAATATCAACAACATTTTCAGTAGTATTACAATACATAAGAGCTATTTCATTTCACTGCAACTTTTCTCGAACAAAACAATACTGAGCTTCAACATGCTTTGTCCTTGCATGGAAAATCAGATTCTTCGCAATATTGATTGAACTTTGATTATCACATCTGATCATTGTAGGTTCCTTTCGTTCTTCTCCAACATCTTGAAGAAGTCTTCTTAACCAAACAACTTCACAAGTTGCTGCACACAAGGCGTTATATTCTGCCTCAGTAGAAGAGAAAGATACAGTAGGCTGCTTTTTACTGCTCCATGAAACAACCCCGGATCCAATGTTGAACGCATATCCAGTGGTTGATCTTCGATCATCCAGATTGTTAGCCCAATCAGAATCTGAATAACCTGTCAACTCAACATCAGATGCATCAATATATTTAATACCATAATCAAGTGTACCTTTTAGATACCTGAGTACTGCCTTTGTTGCATTCCAATGGCTTGCATGAGGTTTCGCCATGAACTGACTTAACACACTCACAGAATATGAAATATCAGGTCTAGTTGTAGTGAGATAATTCAGACTACCCACCATCTGTCTATACACAGTGCCATTCACCTCCTTCGAACCATCATCACAAGACAGTTTCACATTCTGTTGCATGGGAACAATAGAAGACTTACACTGATCCATTTTAAATCTCTTAAGTATTTCTCTGATATACTTACTATGACAAACAAAAGTTTGGCATGCATTTCTCCAAACTTCAAGACCTAGACAGTAATGTAACTCACCAAGATCTTTCATTTCAAATACCTTTGATAACTGCTCCTTGATTTCATCAATTAACTTCTCTGCATTTCCTATAATGATTAAATCATCAACATATAATGAAATCAATACTATATACCCATGTTCATCAAATTTGGTATACAGATTTGGATCACTTTTGCTCCGCATAAAACCCTGTTGAAGAAAGAAAGAGTCTATCTTCTCATACCATGACCTAGGTGCCTGTTTTAGTCCATACAATGCTTTCTTTAACTTACACACTAAGTGTTCTTGCCCCTTTTCAATAAACCCTTCAGGTTGAGTAAGGTAAACCTCTTCCTTTAACTCACCATTCAAAAATGTAGATTTAACATCTAACTGATGCAACTTCCAACGATACTTTGTAACTAAAGAGATTAACATTCTGATAGTATTCAATTTAGTTACTGGTGCAAATGTTTCAGCATAATCAATACCTTTTGTTTGTGAATACCCCTTTGTAACCAGTCTAGCCTATTACTTATTTATACTACCATCTGATTTAAACTTGGGTTTGTATATCCATTTGCATCCAATGGGCTTCTTATGTTTAGGCAATTCAATCAATTCCCAAGTATTGTTTTTCATTATAGATTCATATTCTTCCTCCATTGCAT
>JASDQU010309521.1:144219-160491 GCA_032191745.1 Picea mariana
GGGTTTGTATATCCATTTGCATCCAATGGGCTTCGTATGTTTAGGCAATTCAGTCAATTCCCAAGTATTGTTTTTCATTATAGATTCATATTCTTCCTCCATTGCATTTCGCCATTCATCATGTTCATTAGCTTCATCAAAATTCATGGGTTCTATGACATTTGAAATGCTACTCATTAGGGCATAGTATTTATACCTCTCAGGAAGCTAAATCTGTCTTAAAGATCTTCTCAACTGATTATCTTCGTCCCCACTTTGTGAAGATTTGTCATCACCTGTAGGTGAACTGTGACTGCTGGAATTGTCCATATCACTGAGTCCTTGCTGCTGCTGTTGTTGTCGCTGCGGGGATGGTTGTTTATGTCACTGCAGGGATGGATGTTGTTGTGTGGGCAGCTGCTGCTGCTGCTCTTCTTTAACTCATTCATCAAGAAGTCTCTGCCATTCCTCATGACTGTTGTCATCATGATTTCCTACTTCCTGCTCATGGAAAATTACATCTCTACTTGCAAATACTTTGTGAGTAGCAGGATCAAACAATTTNATTTTCTCCTATTCTCCTTTGGAATATGTGCAAAATCCTTACACCCAAATACTTTCAAATTATTAACTGCAGGTTTGGAACCATACAAGGTTTCGAAAGGAGTAACATTATCAAGACACCTTGTTGGACTTCTATTCTTTAAATAAACTGTAGTATTTATGGCTTCAGCCCAAAATGCATTTGAGAGATTCTTACCTTTCATCATACTGTATGCACACTCTACCAGAGTTCTGTTTTTCCTTTCAACAACTATGTTTTGTTGTGGAGTATGAGGTACTGTAAACTGCTGTACTATTCCATTATCTTTGCAATATTTGTTGAAGTCCCTTGATTTATACTCCCCCCCTTGATCTGAACAAAGGATTTTGATGGATTTTCCTGTCCGCTTTTCCACCATGGTTCTGAATTCCTTAAATTACTCGAAAACATCACTTTTTCATCTAAGGAAGTAAACCCATGTGTATCTCATGCAACCATCAATAAATAATAGAAAGTAAAATACAACTCCTAAAGACCTAGTCTGCATAGGCCCACAAACATCAGTATGCACAAGATCTAACACATCTCTCTTTTTCTTATCAATATTAGAGGGGAATTCATCTCTATGCATCTTTCCTAATGCACATCCATCACAAGCAACTTTCTCATTCTTTAACATGGGAAGTCCTTCAACCATATTCTTTTTCTGTAATAACAATAAATCAGGATGATTGATGTGTCCATACCTTTGATGCCAAATAATCTTTGTTGGCATAGTGGCAGAAGTCAGTGCATGATGTGCTTTGTTGGTAACATCAAGTTTGTATAGACCTCCTACTGTGACACCTCTTGCAACAGTTTGGAAGTGGTCCAGCAGATCCTTCACTATGCAATAATTCTTGAAGAATTCAACCTTCAAGTTCTGATCTGTAATGGTGGACACATAGATCAAATTTTTCTTTATTCCTGGCACATACACCACATCGCGAATGTGACGAATAGTACCATTCGACAATGTCACAGGCATGTCTCCATATCCCTTGATCTGATGAGCGCGGTCATCTCCAAGATATATGCTAGCACCATTATGTGTTTCTTTAAAATTAGCATACCAATTTTTATTACAAGTCATATGTATTGATGCTCCAGAATCCACAAACTAGGCATCAGAATCATCCGTTTTAGTAGATAAAGCAGTGTTAGACACAAACAGCCTAAGATCCCGTGAGTCAAAATTCGTGGGTTCATCAATATCATCACTAGCATTAAATAATCTGTGATCTCGATTTGAAGATTTTTCTGCATAATGACCTGAATGTGTTCTAGGTTTATTCCTAGCCTCATCACTTTTCTTCTTATGACAATCTTTAACCATATGTCTAGGTCGACCACAATAAAAACAACTCTTTGACTCATTCCTATCAGATTGCATACCTTGATTTGGAGATTGTTTTCTCTGCAATGAACTACCTCTCTGCCATGAACCGCCTCTCTGCCATGAACTGCCTCCTCTGCCTCTTACTCCTGATCTCCCTCTCGCAAATCTATTATTTGATCACAATGCCAAATATTTATTTTGAGGCTTCAGATTCCCGCACCTCTCTTCCTCTTGTAGCAAAATACCTGTCAGTTCTTCAAACGTAGGAGGTTTCTCCCTTGCTGCAAGACCTGTTATGAACATATGATAATCTTCTAGCATACTATTTAAGGTAATAGTCACTAGATCAGTATTGGAAACAGTTTCCCCTATATTTACTAACTTGTCTTTCACCTCTTTAATGCGACCCAAAAATGAACTAACAGATTCATTTCCATCCATCTTAATGCCTAACAATTTAGTTTTCAGGAACAAAATGCGATTTGTGTTGCTAGTTTCATACAATGCTTTAAGAGCTGTCCATGTTGCAGTAGAAGTTGTAGCGTTTCTAATATGTGGAATTATGCTATCTTTAACAGACATGCGCAACAATACCTTTTCCTTGTTTTCACGCTTCTCTCAATCTTGGATATGTGTTGTTGTCGCATCTGCAGCCGCATCAGGTTTTAGTTCAGTTCCCTTCACAATGTTCTAGACACCATAGCCCTCCATGAGCGTCTGCATCTTGAATTTCTAGTTAATGAAGTTTGAGCCATCTAACTTGTTGGCGTCGTTAAGGTAGGTCTCCGCTAGAGGATTTTCCATCTCTGCAAGTTAGTCTTTGCAAGTGAATCACCAAAGATATGCAGTTTTTTGTTGAATTTTCTCTTGTGCTGAGCAATCCGTCGCTCTGCCTTCAGATCCACTGGTCCAAATCTACTTCTGTTCTTAGCTTAAATCATGCATGCATGCACCTTAATATCCAAAATATCCTCATTTTTTAAACTTTAATATCTCACATTAAGTTTAAACTTCACACATGCATCCACCTTTAATAATAAAAACTCCACCTTTATGATTTTCAAAGGTAATCATAAGAAAAAACTTCACTTTAATAAAAACAAAGTATACCTCACTTTAATAATAAAAGACTCACTTTAATAAAAGAGTCCTTCATTCAACTTCAGGCATGCAAAGCTTCACACACAAGCAATCAAACTCCACTTCACACACATGCAATCAAACTCCACGCATGCACCCAATCTTCTCAAAAACTCACGCATGCATTCATGCATGCAAACCCCGTACGCACTAGCCTCATGCATTCAAAACCTTCAAGCTTGCTCCCAAACTCACGCACCAGCCTCACGCATTCAAAACCTTCACGCGTGCTCCCAAGCTCACGCTGCATGCTTCAATATGCTCCTCCTCGAATCGAAATGATATGGTCTGCCGGGACTCCGCACCTCTCAAGCTTTGATACCAAGATAAAATATACGAACCAAACACACAAAGGAGAAGTGAGCGTAGCCTCACCGTGTGTTTGGTTCGTATATTTTATCTTGAAAAAAAAGTATATTATTCAACACGAATCCACTGATCCCACGATCCAATGTTTAGCTATGTAGCACGATCCGATGCAACAACGATCCACCGATAGTACTATGTAGTATTCAGTGATGCATCAACGCTATTAAAGATCGCGATAGGGTTCAGTGATGCAGAGAGAAATAAAGGAATTTGGATTCATCTATACAGAATAGGGTTCAGCGAAATGAGTTAAGCCATAAGCAGATAACCAGAGAGATAGCTCAAAAATTGAAAAGCATTGTCATTAAACCCACTCGAGCCCATCTAAAGGCAGGGAAGCCCATCGAATCCGTATTCTAAATGATAATTCTTTATCATTTATTCTAAAGGCAGGGAAGCCCATTCGAATCAGTATTCTAAATGATATTAGAAAAAAAAAGCATGGCCATTAAACCCACTCCAGCGCAGACACCCTACCGTGTCAATCCACGTATCAGGTAAATATTGAAACTCAACAGTTAAATGTTAAATGAAAGGTAATTGAGGAGGTAATGAGACGGTTCACATTTCATAAAGGAATGCGTGCCCCCATATGAAACGAAACGTCTGTGGTAATCAGCGGAACGCAGGTCGTGGGCAGCGGGCAGCATTATGTTTTTAAATGGAACGGTTTAGACGCAGAACATGGGCGTTTAGCTATATGCCAAGGTTACATGAAACTTGTGAAACCTGTGCACTGCTTTTTAATCATATAAATGTGGTTTGTATAGATATTTTTTTTTTTTATCTTTTTTAATTATTTAAACGTGACAATTATGTATTTTTATAGTAATTTTATAATGTGATTATGTAAATGTAAAAAAGTAAACATGTTAATGGATGCATTCATAAATGCAAAGAAGTTATAAAGAATAAATCTAACTCATTGATTTGGGAGGACGACCAAGAATATACCAACACCTTCATTAATTAAAAGATCATTAATTGTGCTCATTACCAATAAGTATACTCATCTACCTAATTAATTATTCAATATTAAAATAAAATATAACTTAAATCTACTTAAACTTCAAATTATAATAATTTTCAAATAATATTTTAACAAATGATAATAATTTCCAAATAATATCTTAAACAAATTATAATAATTTTTAAATAATATTTTAACAAATTATAATAATTTCCAAATAATATCTTAAACAAATTATAATTTGTCAATAAACTTCTTTTTTTTTCACACAAAAAAACAGTTCCACAGTTATTCATATTGAATCAAATGAAACTTCTGATTACAATAATCAAATTTCCAAGTGTAGAAAATTCCAAGGATAGAATATTCTTGATCTGAAACTTGAGAGTACAATGTTTGTCCTTTTCTTTCTTTCCTTTATAATATTTCTGATTTTAGTCACCTTATAGGATTTGCAGTTTGTCTTCTCTAACTATAGATCCATTAAAAAACTCTTCAAAATAAAGCCACCCTGGTTCATCTTTTAGAGCTTTCTTGAATAGACTATCAGCTATTTTGTTGAATTGTCTGTGAATATGCATAAAGTTTAAGGTTTCCAAGCCTTGCTTTAAGTTGCTAATCTTATCCTTCCAATGGCTAAGGTAAATTTTCTCTAGTTTCGCTTTGTCACTAATCTAGTCTATAGAAACCTTAGAGTCCCCTGCCACCATTAAATTCTTGATAGAGAAATGAGTGGCAAGATAAAGTAGACCCCATAATCCCAGCAACTCAGCTTTCATATTGTTCCCTGTGCCACCAGCAAAATGTGCTTGGATGTTGTGTCCAAGAGTGATTTTTAAGTAAATACCTATACCACAAATGTCTGTTGAAGCTGCCCCATCAAAGAAGCCAATGGGGTTATTGTTGAAGTAGGTCGGGTTAAGTAGTATGTCTATTTTATCTGCTCCCTCTTTAGGTAGATGTTCTTGTAATGTGGTGAGAATTTTTTGGTAGAGTCCTTGAACATTCTTGGTAAGATTGTCAAATAGAATTTTGTTTCTAAATTTCCAAATTTCCCACATAAGCAGAAGGGGAATGTGTTTATGATTTGGTAATTTGAGGAACCAAAATTTGAGGTTTTCTTCAATGGTAGCCTTGTTCCACTCAAAGTCAATTCTCAAGGAAGTGAGTATTTGACCCCAAATCATTTGTGTAATCTGGCAGTCCACAAAAAGATGTGTGACTAACTCTTCTGCCTTAAGACATAAAGTGGAGACTGAAGGACCAATTCCTCCACATTTTTGAAAGTTGATACCTGTAAGTAATCGATCTTCTAAGCATAGCCACAAGAAGCATATGGTTTTGACCACTACCTTCACCGACCAAATAGTTGTGTGCCACCATTGCCCATCATTGCAGTTGAAGGTGTAAAGGATACAATAATATGTTGAGCTAGCCGTGACTGTTCCTGTGGAATGGTTCCATGACCAATGAAGAAAATATTTTTCTTTGTTGAGTCGAATACCACTAAGAATTAGTTCCTTAGTGTACGCGTCCCATTCTTGGCTGAGTTCTAAATTTAATCCCAAAGATCTAGCGCTTAGCCAGCTCTGTAATGGTTCGGTTGTGGCTTTGTTTCTGGCTTGCACTAAGCTGTAAATGCCTTGACTGTGTAAGTGTTGTAAGAGCGCGTTGGATAGTTGGATGTTGTCCTCACATCCAATGTAAGGATCTCTCCCAACGATGACACATTGTCCTATGCCAACCTTCCAAGCCAGCCATCGCTTGATCATTAGTAAAGCTAGCAACAAATTCTGCCATATAATAGAGGGCGTCTTTGTGTGGTGTATATCCCTGCGTAGCTAAGAAGTAGGGTCATTACCTTTTAGATATTTCCTGCTGATGACCTTATTCCAAAGATTTTTTCCAAAGAGACCTCTCCAAAAGGTTTTGGCTGCCAGTGCAAGAGCAAACTATTCCATGTGTTTTATGCCCCAACCACCAGCTTCTTTCAGCTTAGCTAAGCTTTGCCAGTTAACTAGTGATAACCAGAGGTTTTTTTCCCTCCTTTCCAAATAAACATTCTAATCAATAGTTGAAT
The DNA here is from genome assembly GCA_032191745.1 of Picea mariana. NCBI lineage: Eukaryota > Viridiplantae > Streptophyta > Pinopsida > Pinales > Pinaceae > Picea > Picea mariana. The sequence goes on from JASDQU010309521.1 coordinate 150,680, forward strand.
ACGGTGTAAGATAGAATTCATAGCTTTTTCCAGACTAAGCCAAAAGACTAGGATACTTTGTAGAATTGAAGTTGCTAGAGTGAGTCGGCCTCCCAGGGACAACCAACGAAATGTCCAACTGTTAATCTTCTTCTCTATTTTTCTAATGAGCCACGACCAATCACCAATTCTATAACAGTTTGGTTTCAGGAAGAAACCGAGATACTTTAACCCCTAGTCTAGACAGTCTACCTAAATTTTGTAATCATTAATGAAAAAGCTCTTTAAAAGTGGATCTAAATTTTGTGCTATAAATCCAGATTTTTTACTGTTGATGGAGAGACCTCTTGCTAAACAAAACTTTGTGAGGAGAATTTTAAGTGTTTTCTAGAAGTCAATATTGCCGACACCCAGGATGAGGACGTCGTCCACAAATAATAAATGTGAAATATAGATGCCAGATGCTACTTTAAGTCCATTGAAAGTCCCCGTTTCAACTGCTTTGTTGATCATTCTGCTGAGTGCCTCAATTACAAGAAGGAAAAGCATTGGTGACAATGGACAGCCTTGTTGGAGCCCCCATTGGCAGCGAAAAAAATCTGTGGGAGTTCCATTCACCAGCACTGTCGTATTGACCGAGGCTACGCATCCCATAATCCAAGATTTATTTAATCTGTCCAGTCCTATCTGGTCCAGTAACAAAAAGAGATATTGCCAACTTACACTGTCATATATTCTCAGATATGCCCACTTACACTATCAGATATTGCCAACTTACCGATATTGACGGTACCTCTCGATTGACGGTTCAGATATGCCCTCTCGAAATCTACGGACCAGATCTCTTCGCGATTCTGGACTTCGTGTGTTTGAAATCTCAAACCCTGCTTTCCTCCATAATCCAATTTCTTGGAGTTAACGATCTACTAACACATGTCCTGCTAAATCAATGACCCTATTCCTACCTCGGATGTTTGACCTTTCAACCCAGATCTACGGTCCTACGACCTCCTTCTCGATCAATGGTCGAAATCCTACTTCAGGTCTTCAGACCTTTCCTCCTTTGCTTTTCTCCCGAGTTCTAGATCTGATGCTGCATGTCCACCTTTTCATAAACTTCTCTTGTCATTTCTGAGACTTCGGCCTTCGGCGATTTCAAATCTAAACAGCCAAAAACCTCTGAAGTGAAATATTCCAGAGTGTTGAATCTTTTGACACCTGCCCTATCTTGATCCAATGACTGTTCAAAGGTTTTCTAACGGAGTGAACCTTCGTCCTCCACATGTCCCTTCACAGATAAATGAACTGCATTCTTCCTTTCGGGTCAATGGTCCTTAATCATTTTGGCCTTCTATGCTTTGGGATATTCCGAAACACTACTTCACAAAAACCCCGTAGTGCAATCCTACAAATTCCATAATCTATTGACACCTATCCTCTTCCAGATCAATGACTATCATTTGCTTCGGTTGTTCAGGCTTTATCATTTTAAAATCCTTCTCCTTTGTGTTCTCCCAGAGTGACTTCAATCGAAGTTCATGATCTCTCGCCATGTTCCCTCCTAGATCTAATGATCCAGTTTCTCTTCGGTTCTTTGGGCTTCGACGATCTCAGTTCTCAACTGAAACCTCCTTATAATTTACCTGGAGCTCACGATCTATTGACAAGTGTCCCTTGGTAGATTGACTGCTCTCGGCTCTTTGGGTCTTTAGGCTTCGAGTGTTTCAACCTTCCATGCACCCGTTCCTCCCGGAGCACCTTCCCCTGAATTTGATGGATTTTTTCCGCGTGTCCTCCCAAATGATGGATGGTCCCAAATGACTTCAGGACTTCAGGACTTCTCGCAAGTCCACCCTCCTACCTATACAAAACATTAAGGCTCGTGAACTTCCATCTGGATCCAACGACTGTTGATCCTCTGTGCTCAAATCCAATGGATGAGATCTGTTCTCCTCCTTTGTGCTTCCTCTATTCACTGGAGACTGATATGACGGTCCAGATTCTTCCTCGAAACTGATCAGACAATTATCGTCACTCCTTCTCCTGATATTTCACCTTCTTTTGACTTGGGATATTTTTTGAGCATTCAAAGGTTTCAGCCTTCGAAATTTCTCCCACGAACTCGACTATCTTGGGTCTCTCTTATGCTCCTTCAAGCATTATCTCTTCTAAGATTTTGGACTTAGAATAAGTCCATCCCATACGCACTCTTTGTGTTATCTCTTCTGATCTTTTCCCCTTTGAAGGTTTCAATCTCCCACGCACTCCTTGCGTTTCTAGGATTTCGTCAAACTCAGATCCGAAGGATTTCTTGTAAAAAAGTTCTTCTCACCCTCCTGTCATTCTCCTTTCTTGATGCCCACCTTGCAGAGATGCTCCTTACATATTATTCAATAACTATGTTTCTTCCTAAACTCAACACATAGTTCCCTTAGTTCACACTTGCACCCGCTCGATGCCCACCTGGCAGAGCTTTATAGATTTCGCAGTAACTCTAGTTCTCTCTGAACTCAACAAGAGTTATTCCGGTGCACTCCTTGCACTTATAATGATGAAGGTTAAATGGTATCTCTCCTGAGCTTCTTCTGAGGTTAACTCACCTCTGCCAATGGACTCTTTGCGGATTGTGTGCACTCCTTGCACTTAGAAACTCAAAATGAGAGAAACAATTGAAACTCATTCAATACTTCGTCAGTTCAGGCATTCACATCATGAACGACATAAAAACATAAAAATAAACACAAACATACAAACACACCATATCCAGGAAAAACTGCTTTTCTATTATCTTTGTGTGTCTATACGGATGCTTACAAAAACTGGACTACAATAGAGTCCCAGTTCTCTCAAACTCTACTAACTTAACTATTCTCTCGATTTCTCCTTCTGCTATCTGACCTCTCTTTAGTTCTGCTTCTCCTATCCCTTTTACAAAACGAGGGCTCTAATAGCTTAGCCTCTCCTTCACCTAACCTCATCTATTACATTGAAGTTTCATAAATGGCCATCTAGTCTGAATTGAACCTAGAGCCATCACCCTATCAGCCATTAAAGGCGACCTGATCTTCTGTATGTTCAGAGATATGGCTCAGTTTTCACTCAAGATTACAACATGAATCCGTATAGGATTATATTTCAAATTTAAAAATGGGAGGGTCAATGCCTCTCCTTCTCTGAAATGCGCGTTGATGTGCTAGAATGATGGCACATTGCTGAGGTGGAGCGATGCTCCTGCATCATGTATTATGTTTCTGGTATGAAGCATAATTTGATGAGAACACAACAATTTTTACATAAATGATACATAATCTACATGAAAGATAATCACTATGTGATTATGGACAAATATCCAATCAACCAACTTATTGCAAGAATCCATATGACAAGTAACAGAATGTTCCCATTGAGATTGAAACCAACCAAGAAGAAAAATACAATGCTAGTTTTTGGTAAAGAAAAAGATGTACATATAGACACCACATTTACAGCAGAAAGTGTGCACAGTTCCAATGAAAAAAATAGTGCGTGCAATATCGAGAAATGAGAAAGTAGCATAGAGATACATGCACCATTCCAATATGAAGTGCAGGATGATTCCTGGCTATGGAATTTCATATTTTGACATTTCAACTTTGGAGGTCTGAAGCTACTACACACAAAGGCTATGGTAAGAGGTTTTCCATTAATTGAAAAACTAGAAATAATATGTGAAGGTTGTATATTTGGAAATAAGCATAGAGATTCATTTCCAGTTGGAAATTCGTATAGAGAAAAATATCCACTTGAAATAGTACATTTGTACATTTGTGGACCAATGAAAACACCATCCATAGGAGGCAGTACTTATTTTCTAACATTTATTGATGATTTCTCAAGAAAGACATGGATTTATTTCCTAAGGCATAAATATGATGCATTGGATTGTTTTCAGTAATTTAAATAATTTGTGGAGAAGCAGAGTGGTTATTACATCAAGTGTCTAAGAACTTACAGAGGAGGAGAATATATGTCTAGATAATTTCAGAATTTTTGTAAAGTTCATGACATCTACAAGCAATTTACTACATGATATACACCACAACAAAATGGTGTCATAGAAAGAAAGAATAGATCCCTCATGGAAATGGCACGTAGTATGTTGGAAGCCAAACATCTATCAAATGAGTATTGGGATGAGGCAGTAGCAACTGTAGTATATATCATGAACAGATGTCCAACAAAGAGTGTGAAGAATGAAGTTCCTCAAGAAGCTTCGACAGACATGAAACATAACGTGACACACTTAAATTTTTTTGGTTGTGTCACATACACAGATGCTCTGGATGATTTGAGAAAGAAGTTAGACAACAAAGGACATAAATGTATATTTGTTGGGTATTCTGAAGAAACAAAAGGATACAAGTTGTATGATCCTATCACAAGAAAGGTCATAATCAGTCGTGATGTTCAGCTTGTGGATAATGAAGCATGGGATGGAACCATATACAAGATAGTCAAAATTATTGATGCTATTGAGCATGATCAAATTGACGAAGAGGTGATTCAAACACTATGTACAATTTGGTGCGTAGTTCCTTCTACAACTGCGACACAAAGTGCAACACAATCTACTCCAATAAGATCACCAAGTGTGCAATCTACACCTAGAGTGAAACAAACACCAGCATGTAGTCCAAGTAGTTCTACATCCCCAGAACCAACATTAGCAAGTTTGTTACCAAGAAAGATAAAAATTACATGTGCGGCATCTATAATGAGGAAACAACAAATTTATTTTTAGTTTTTCCTCTGTTTTCACAAATAGATGATCCTTTAACTTTTGAATAAGTTGTCAAAGATGATGTATGGGCTCAAGCCATGGATGAAGAAATCATATGCATAGAGAACAATCAAACATGGAAATTACTAGACGTACCCGATGACAAGGATGTGATAAGTGTCAAATCAATTTATAAAACCAAGCAAGATGCAAATGGAAATTTGTAGAAGCACAAGGCACGATTAATTGCAAGAGATTTTACACAACAATCTGGAATTGACTTCAATGAAACATTTGCATGAGTTGCGCACATGGACGCAGTCAAAATTGTGTTAGTCATTGTTGCACAGAAAAAATGGTAATTTTACAAAATGGATGTAAAGTCAACATTATTGAATGGATATTTAGAAGAAGAAGTGTATGTGTAACAACCACAAGGCTATGAGGTTCCTGGACAAGAACAAAAATTGTACAGGTTAAAGAAAGCATTGTATGGGTTAAAGCAAGCTCCAAGATCTTGTTACAGTCGCATAGATTCCTATCTCTCTCAAAATGGATTTTAGAGAAGTGAATGTGAGCCAACATTGTACATCAAAGAAAATCAACAAGGTAACATGTTAATTGTTTGCTTATATGTAGATGATTTTATATTTATAGGTTATTTTGGCTTAGAAGAATTTAAGTCATTCATGAAGGATGAATTTGAAATGACTAATTAGGACTTATGAGATATTTTTTGGGTATTGAAGTTCACCGGTCCAAAAATGGTATATTTATTTCACAATCTAAGTATCTGCATGAAATTTGGAAGAGATTCAATATGAAAAATTCAAAAGTAGCCCCAACACCTATCATAACATGATTCAAGTTAAGTAAGGAAGATGAAGGATATAAGGTGGATCCCACACTGTTTAAAATATTGGTAGGTAGTCTTATCTATCTAACAATAACAAGACCTGATATAATGTATGGAGTGAGCTTGATTTCAAGGTTCATGGAAACTCCAAGAGAATCCCATTAGAAGGAAGGAACAATAATTATGAGAAATGTGAATGGAACAAAATATTTTGACAATAGATATTCTACTTAAGAAGATTTTAGAATTATTGGATACACTGACAGTGACTATGGAGGCATCATAGATGAAAACAAAAGTACTTTTGTGTACACATTTAATTTTGGCACATGTATAGTATCATGGGCAAGCATCCCATAGTGACTCTTTCTTCAACAGAAGCAGAGTACGTCACAACTAACTTGTCAAGAAGTTTGGATGAGAAGAATGTTAAAATATTTGTTGCAGGAACAACAAGAACCAACAACAGTATTTTGTGACAACAATTCAACCATCATGTTATCAAAGAATCATGTTTTTCACAAGAAAACCAATCATATTGATACAAGGTATCATTTCATCAGAGAATTGGTAAATAACAAAGAGATCTGTTTAGAGTTTTGGAGGTCAAAAGAACAAGTTGCAAATATTTTGAAAAAAACTTTAGCTAGAGATGCATTTTAGCATCTATGCAATAGTTTAACAGTCTACACAGTAACAGATGAGTGACAGTGAAATGTCAATTCAATTTTTTATGTAATGTTTGTAGTTCCACCTACTTATAATTAAGGAGGAGTGTTGGAAATAGTAATTACAAGTCGGTGAGATTTACGACTCTGCTGATTTGCCAGTCTATCAGTCAGTTAGAAAGTCATGAGTCTATAACTACGTTTTATTTAGTGTACACTTGTGTTTATGAAAACTTAGTCTTTGTCAGTTGGCAAGCATGAGAGTTAATTAATGAAGACAATCTTTATCTTTCTCGAGCCCAGTTAAGTAGTTGAGAATGATTCAAATTTATTGTCCTATTTAATGTTGAGTCGGTTTTACTTCTACACGAAGTCTCAGTCATAGTATTTATAAGTCTAAGTCTTTAGTTAGTCAATAGATGCAAAGAGGTAGATAGAACAAAGTCGTGAAGGAGAAACAATAGTAGTTGAGTAGTCGAAGAAGTCTGATAGGACAACCTCTATGTCTGTAAAATTAACATAAGTTGTTGTAGCCAAAGCTCATTATAGTTTTATATTCTATAATCATGGATTGTGCCGAAGTTATTCATATCAAGTATTTTGTCCGTTCACAATTTCATGTGTATTTTTGATTTTATGTGCTAAGCATAACACTGTGTTGTTCTTCATCCATAAATAATTCTATTAAGTGTTTTATCACAGTGCACAGTAAATCCAATAGGTTTCCCATTGCATGGTAAGTCATAAGTGTTCAACGACTAAGATTTTTGGCACTCAATATTTATAACTACATTGCACACTGTGCATTGTAGATCCAATAGTTTTATATTTTATATTTGACTTTCAAAAGGTAATTCCAATTTCTTCTTAAAAAAGATAATGATTAATTAATTATAATAAATTTTATTAATTAATTATAATTACACATACACTTATTAGAAAGAGATAGATTAAATAGCTTTTTAATCTTAGATGCACTTTTTATGGACAATGAACATGATTAAATAAAAATGGAATATTCTTAGTCCTCTTCATAAATGAAGGATTCATATTTAGGGCACTAACTTCCTTGTATGTCAAAAGTTGGTCATTAATCATTACTAAACATCATTAACATTAATTAAAATAATTACATTTACTTATTCTGCAGAGTTTAATATAACCTACCACCATATCTCCCACCACACCTATTTCTTTGAGGATGACAAGTGCCATTTTGCAAGATCATGTTTCATTTTTACTAGTGTGCGTGGGTTTTTTTACTCTATTGGGTTCTTGAATGTTGATTCTCCATTAGGTCACTACTACTTTACTATGTAGGGTTATTTACCGCCACTCTCCATTCTCCCAACGAGGTTATTTACTACCCCATCGTAATCTCTCCATTTTTTATCGGTTATCTGCTTTCCTATTTGGGAAAACGTCTATACGATAACATGTTTCTGGTAGGGAACTCGAACCTTACCAGAGTCTACGGCCCATTTATTTCACCACTCAACTGCACCTGGGATTGAAATTTCCAACCTTTCACCGTAATGGTATTTTCCTATGTATATACTTGATTTTCATTAAAAATTCACTTACAGTTTATGATATATTGACTTGTTCAATCATGGAGGCACATTGCTTCTTTGGAATTTTTGGGATTCAGTGGCAGACCAGGATAGCCTTTTGTAGAGTCCATATGATCTCAGATCAATCGTAGAAAACATAACTAATTCTTATTGTATTGATCTGGATCTTCATTGAAATTTTTTATCCATTGAAAAAAATGGTAGGTTTTCAAGATTTAGGTTTTTAAGATTTAGTTACTTTTGTTGTTCTTCTTTTAGTTTTTTTCTTTATTAAAAATTATTCACAAACCTTATCTGGTGTATGGAAATATTTGTTTCATATTATTCATTATAAACATCATCTTGATGTGTGGTAGTTTGGTATCCCATAGAACCATTCCAAATCCAATCTTTGGAGGCCAAGACTAGCATCATCATTTCAATAACAATTCATGTGTGGCAATGTCGATTTCAAATCTGGTTTTTGGTTTTCAATCACAATGCCTTACAATTAAAATGTTTACATGTTTTAATATTTTCTGAACCTTCCTGACACACATTACAATTTCAATGGTTGATTCCTTTTCATACAACCTTTAGTTTTTTTTATTATGCATTTACTACTGATCTATATGAAAACATATTTTTGTTTTTGTTCTTGTTCTTATATTTAAATAAGAAGAAGATTTTAAGATTCACTTTTGGGTATAATTTTTTTTAACTAATATTTCTCTTTGCTTTTCATAAGAATATCTTGAAGTTAATATGCTTGGTATTCGATCTGTTTAATGTGTAATTTTGATGTGCATGAAATATCTTGAACTTAATATGCTTGAATTGGAAGTAATGGAGATGTTATCTACTTGTTAGCAGCAGTAATAAGCGCGGGTTATAAGCGCCAGTTAGAAGAGTCAGTTCTGAGTTAAGAGTCAGTTGTCTAGTTGTCTTTTGGTTTGCATGTAGCTGAATCGAGAGAGTCTTTTCCTATATAAGGATGTAATCCGTCTTCGTTTGATAATCAAGAAGTGAGCATAGCCTCACCGTGTGTGTTTGCCTCGCATATTTTATCTTGGTATCAGAGCCACGAGGAAAAGGTGCGGAGCCGTGAGGAGAAGGTGCGGAAATTGGAGAGGTTCGCAGGTCTCTCCTCTGGTAGGGTGCGGGGACATACTACTCAGCCCTTCCGCACGAAGAAAAGCGAAAAATTCCCGCAGGAGGAATTAGCGTGAGGTGCGGACAAACGAGAAATTCCCGCAAGCGGTCAATACGTGAGGTGCGGACAATCTGAATATTCCCGCAGTCGAGACAATAGGGAGGTGCGGAAATCCTTGAGCATTCCCGCAGTCTAAACCATCGGGAGGTGCGAGAATCGCGAGCATTTTTTTTTTGAGCGTGGATTAATTTGGAAGAGTCTTTTTTTGAGAAGCGTGAGTTTTAGTTTGCATGCGCTGGAAGTGGAAGAGCTTAAGAGTTTTTTATTTGAAAAACGTGGAGGAGAAGCTCACTCACGTTTTTTTTTAAGTGGATAAAGTTTTTTTTTACATGGATATTTGTTATTAAAGTGTGAGGTGAAATTTGTTAAGTTATAAAGTTTTTTCACTTTTTTATTATTACTAAAAGTGAATATATGTGGAGGAAATTAAGTGGATATTTTTTAAGTGGATATTAAGTGGATATTTTTTATAAGAGAGGTGGATATTGGAGTTTATTAATTTAAAGTGAATTTTTATTCATAAAGGGAGTTATAAGTTTTTTTTATAAAAGTGGAGATTTTGGATATTAAGTTGCATGCATGCATAATATAAGATGAGAACAGAGATAGATTGAGTTGGATCGGTGGTATCCGAAGGCAAAGCACAAAACATTGCATATCCTTGGTATTTTCTTGCAGATATTAAATTGCAGCGATGGCGAATCCGCTGGCAGAGACATACCTCAACGAAGCCAACAAGCTAGATGGCTCAAACTTCATTAACTGGAAGTTCAAGATGCAGACG